>VDFB02353493.1:362861080-362881509 GCA_007258455.2 Sequoia sempervirens | reverse complement strand
CTCTCTCTATCTCTCTCCACTTCTTCCCCTCTTTCCCTCTTCCTCCTCCCTCATAATGAACTCTTTCTCTCTCCCTTCCCCCCTCCTAATGAACTCTTTCCCTTTCCCTCCCCCTACTAATGAACTATTTCTCTCTCCACTTCTTCCCCTCTTTCCCTCTCCTAATTCCCTCACCTCCCCTTCTCCCCTACCCTCTCTCTCTCTCACACCCAACCTCCACCTCTTAATTATTGTTAGGTCTATATATGCACAAATCGGATATCTGATTTGAATCAGATATCTGACTTAAATCGGATATCTGATTTATAGCACTAAAATGATTTTAAAATAGCCATAAACTTGTATATATATACTTTTTACAAATCGGATATCCGATTTGGAAAACTAGGATTGGTGTTTGCTTTGGTGGTGTGTACTAACACCCAAACCTAAAAAAAGTCAACTCAGCATTTTCGCGTTTTTGGGTTGATGAAAGACATGTTTTTTTTCCTCATTGCCACTTTTTGGCCCACCATGATCCTGCACATACCCCAAAAATAACATTTTTGAGGCCGATATCACTCGAATATACAGATAGGCCCCCTACTTGCAGAATCTTCAAACCCTTGAAAAAGTTGAACAGTTTAGTCATAATTTGAAGAAGTGTGGCTTCACTGATGTCCAAATTTCCAATATAATGAGGAAGCACCCCTTGATAAGTTTGGCTTTTCATAAACAAAATAAAAACCCAAGATCAAGTTTCTGGAAGAATGCTTTCTTTTCACCCATTAAGTGTGATTTAATTGGTGGTTTTTTAATAGCTAGAAGTTTTGTATTAACTAAAATCCATTTCAGAAATTGCATCATTATGTTTAGAATGGTAATTATGTCAAAGAAACAAGGAGTGAACTGTTGTACATAATGTGTTAAGAAAAATAGGGCAGAACAGAACAATATAAACCTGCAGCAAATTAAACAAAGGCAAAACACCAAACACACAGAGATGACGAAATTACGTAGTTCACCAATCAATTGGCTACATCCATGGGAAAAGTGGGTGTTTTTTAATTCTTGTATGATAACAACAGCAATACATAAAGTTTTTGTAATGCATCTTTAATGTCTCTTCATAAATAATTTATAGAGAATGGTCAATAAAGATGAAGGGACATAGGGAAAAAGAAGAGACACAAAGAGAAAGGGAATGCGAAGATGAATGTGATTAACCTAGGGCGGAAATTTTTGCAAACACCAATAACACTCTATGGTTTTTGTAAAAATACTCGGGCCACTTGCTCAGATTGTATGCCTTAAAAGATTCAACCATAACATAGTACACTCAACAATAATCAACAGATCGAAATGGTGCATTGAACTATAGTTATTTTATTCCATTCAAACTCAAATCGATGGTCACACAGTGCATATGAATATATAATAGAGTCATCTTCACATCTACAAAAATTAAGCAGGGACGATACAAATGGTTTGATCCTCAATAACAATCGTCTGCCTTAGAACTCCATCGTGGTTGGCGTTGTTCTAAGATTGACATTGATGCCCGTCATCTATTGAAAGAAAGGAATGAGCAGAGCCATGAAAATTTGGGGTTTGTATTTTCTTTTCAAAATGTTGTGGAAGGGGTGGTCCACCATCTTGGATACAGCACTGGCTTCCACCAAATCCTCCAGCTCTGCCTCCACATTGGGTGTTCCTCGGATCCTCTGGAGCATAGCCTTTTCCTTGTCCAACTGTCCCCGTTGAATTAGACTATTGGGCGTATCCGACAGCATGAGGGATCCCACATTCATGATGATGGTCGGAACGACCATCAATCCTAAAGACAGCCGACATCGTAGTTCCATAGTTGATTAGATTCACCGTTAGCACGCCTATTCTGATGAATAACTAGAATCCTGTGTTCAGAACTCCTCTCATTTTGGGTGGCTCCATTTCTGACAAGTATATGGGAACTGCCTGAAAATCCATTACAGTGGCTCAGAGCTTTGTTTACTGTGTTGAAAAATGGGGGTAAGAAGCTCACGAACTTACCTGATTTGCGAAGCGCACACCGAAACCTAGCATGATACGTCCAATTATGAGCATAGCAACATTTACTGCAGCCCCATTGGGTTCCCCGGCGGCTGCGAACTTCTCCCCGGTGACATCAAATTGGGGGAGATCCTGGTGGGGTCTCCCCAAGTAAATAGCCTATCGGCTAATTAAAATCACGCTATTTTTCTTAAATTTTGACAATCCCAAAGATGATGGCACATAGGTAAGATTTCCATTTCACGACACTTGGCTCTCAAATTTGAGGCTTGATAGGGATTTAACGTCAAAATCCATCATTTCCTTTTTATGCGGACAAGTTCAATATTTGGATGTAATTATTGTAGATTGCAGGGGAATTAAAATAAAATAGAGTATGTAAACCAAAACAGAGCATGTAGATAAAGTATGCTACAACATACAAAACAAATCATCTATTGATTGAAAATAAGCAAATACAAATATATGAGACTCTACAGAGCTTTGAGAGATTTAATTTCTAATCCAATATCTTAATTGAATAAAGGTGGATTTATAGGTACCACCACAAAGAGGTTAGTCTCCTATAGTTGGTGAGCAAAGGCGGTGGAGATTGGAGATAAAACAAAACATATCAAATTGGAGGCTGCTTAAAAACTTGTAGTACACAGCAAGTTAATGATGGACAAAAATCCGATTTTGTAGATAAGCATAAATCAGGTTTCTCAAATTTGTCTTCAATTAACAGTGGAGGGAGAAATTAGTGTTTATTTTAACACTCCCCCTTAATTTCGACTATATATGCTTCAAAAAACTATTGTTAATCATACATACCCCTATATTCTCTCTTTGAATTTCAAACAGCTCCTTTGCTAGGGGTTTTGTAAATATATCTACAAATTGATCTTCTGATCTACAAAACTCCATAAAAATTTCATTTCCATTTACCAATTCTCAAATAAAATGAAACCTAGTATCAATATGCTTACTTTTCTTATGGAAAACATGGTTCTTTGCTAATGCAATGGCAGATTTGTTATCACAGAAAATTTGAGTTGCTTCTTCTTGTGCATGTAACAACTCAGTCAAAATTCTTCTCATCCAAATAGTCTGACAAACTGTTGTTTCCACTGCAACATATTATTCCTCAGTAGATGATAAGGTCACAATGGGTTGCTTCTTTGATTCCCAAGCTACTGCACCTGATTCAAAACTGAATACATACCCAGATGTGCTTTTCCTATCATTAACACTGCTTGCAAAATCACTATCAGAATACCCAGTCAACTTAAAATCTGAAAATAATGTATACAAAATACCAAAATTTGTTGTTCCAACAATGTATCTTAAGATCCTTTTTTCGGCTTGTCAGTGGGTGCTCATGGGAGATTCCATAAATTTGGAGATTAAACTTACAGCAAACATTATATCAAGCCTTGATGTTGTCAAATATATTCAATACTTCCAACCAATTTCTTATACAAGGTCGGATCAACACTTGACCCTTGATCCTTCTTACTGAGTTTTGTACCAATTGCCATTGGTGTTGCAGATGGCTTACATTTCACCATATTAAACCTTCTCAAATGATCTTTTGCATACTTAGATTGACAAATAAAAATACCATCTTCAAATTGAGTAATTTCAATACCAAGAAAATATTTCATCAATCCTAAATCAGTCATATCAAACTCAGTTTTCATGGTTGTCTTAAAGTCATCAATAGAGAGATCTTTGGCAAAAATCAAATCATCAACATACAAACACACTATCAAAAATTTTCCTTCTTGATTTACCTTTGTATACAAGGTTGGCTCACTTAGACTCCTACTGAATCCTCTGTTGAATCCTCTGCTATTCAAGTATTCATCAATCTTGGTATACCATACTCTAGGAGCTTGTTTCAATCCATATAATACCTTATTTAACTTATAGACCTTATCTTCTTGTCCTTCAATTTCGTATCCTGGAGGTTGTTTCACATAAACCTCTTCTTCCAAAAATCCATTTTAAAATGTAGATTTTACATCCATTTGATGCATTTTCCATTTATTTTGTGTTGCAATAGCCAACACCATCCTCACCGTATCAAGTCTGGCAACAGGTGCAAAAGTTTCATTATAATCAATGTCGGGATGTTGACTGAACCCCTAAGCTACAAGTCTTGCTTTGTGCTTCTCAACCTTACCTTTAACATTTAACTTAGTTTTATAAATCCATTTAACACCTATACAATTTTTATCTTTAGGTAAATCTACAAGATTCCAAGTGTTATTTCTCTCTATGGCATCAATCTCTTCATCCATAGATTTTACCCAAACATCTTCTTTAATATCTTCTTCAAAATTTACTGGATCATATGCAATCAATGCAAAATTTGAAACTTGATCTATTTCTTCGTTCTGCTCATATAATTCTCTTAAGCTTCTAGTATGTTGACCTTTAATTTTATTCCTTAATGTAGCTAGTGTGGGATTTGGTTCATTACTAACCTCTGATTCAATTGTTTGTTGTCCACCATATCCTGATGGTTCACCATTCTCTTGAGCTCTAGGGGTTCTGAATTGTGATGAGCCAACTCCTGGAGATTGTCTTCTTGGAGTGCTTGTTGGAGGTGTATGTGCTTGTGGAATCAACTGTACATCCTGTATGGTCTACTCATTTCCTTCATCATCTCCATGAGATAATACAACTCCATCTGGAATAGAATTATCTATGCTTCCATCCCAAGCCTCTTCTTCCTTGAACTCGACATTTTTGTTGATAATATACTTCTTGGTGATGGGATTATAGACCCTATATGCCTTGGACTCCTCACTATATCCAATAAAGATACACTTCTCACTTCTATCATCTAACTTTATTCTCATCTCTACAAGTACATGTGCATATGCTACACACCCAAAACTTCTCAAATGAGATACACAACAACTCTTACCACTCCAAGCTTCCTGGGGAACATGGTCCTTCACACTCTTAGTCAGACTCCTATTTAAGATATAAACTGGGCATATAACTAAGTTTCTCCTCAATATTCATTTGATAGATGCTTCTCCTTCAGCATACTCCGAGCCATGTTCATAATGGTTCGGTTCTTCCTTTCAGCTACTCCTTTTGTTGTGGAGTAAAACGGGTAGTAAACTATCTCTTGATTCCATGATCCTGGCAAAACTCCATGAAATCATTTAGCATATACTCACCTCCTCCTGATCTTAGAACTTTAATATATTTTCCAGTCTCTTTTTCAACCAAGGCTTTAAACCTTTTGAATACACCAAAGGTTTCAAATTTCTGCTTCAGAAGATAAACCCAAGTACTCTTCTGACTATAATCATCTATAAAGGTTAATAAATAAATATTATCAGTCAATGACATTGTTTGCATCGGTCCACACAAATCTGTGTGTACTATCTCCAATGGACCTTTTTCTCTATACAAGAGTCCATAAGAAAATTTCTCTTTGTGATGCTTTGCTAGTATGCATCTTTCACATAAACTTGTTGGTTGCTAAATACTAGGAAACCCTTTCACCATTTGCTTCTTCTACAGCAAATCTAGACCACCAAAATGTAAATGGCCATACCTTACCAGGATTCATCTAAACTCTTAACTTTATAAGCATTCAAAGAGTTAGATAGTTCATTTCTTATTGTAAATGGAAACATCCTATTTTTTGGCATCTCCACTCTTGCTATCAGTTACTTACTCGGATACTTATCAATGATTGTACATACCTCATTTTTGAAGAACACTCTATACATTTTCTCCATCAGTTGTCCAATGCTCAACAAATTGCATTTTAAACTAGGTACATAATACACATCATCTATTTTTCTTCTTTCACCATTCTTGGTATACACAACAATCACTCCTTTACCATTAACACTCACCTTATTATCATTACCCAACTTTACTTTAGATTGAACACTGGTGTCTAAACTGGAAAACAACTCTCTGTTTCCAGTCATGTGAGTGCTACACCCACTGTCAAAAAACTAAACATCATTTGAACTTTCTTGGGTCACATTACAAGTTAGAAACACGTGTTTCTGATTATCTTCAAATTCCTCAATCATATGTGTATACTCCTTACCAGCATATGCTTGCTTCTTCCAACACTTTTTAGCAAAATGACCATACTTTTTGTAATAATAACATTGTACCTTAGACTTATCATACCTCTGGTTTCCTTTCTGCCAAGTTTTGTTGTTACTCCCCCTTAAATTAGGAGAGTTTTGTCAATATTTCTCCTCAGCTTCTGAATTAATTTTGTTGTCTCTTTGATCAACAATTATGCCTCCTCTTCCTTTGCTACTAGAGTAACATGTCGCTAAGTTTTGAAGGAATTCTCCGATGTACATTATCATCATATCTGGACATCCTAGATTCATGAGCAATCAGAGAACCAGTCAACTCCTCGATCTGCATTTGACTAATGTCTTTAAACTCTTCAATAGGTATAACCACAGCTTCAAATTTCTTTGGCAAACTTCTTAGTACTTTTTCAATCACTCTCTTATCTGAGAGGTCCTCTCCATATTGTCTCAACTGATTAACAACATTCATGACCTGAGTCATAGAACTATCCACAGTTTCACTATCCTTCATCTTTAGACTCTCAAAGTCTCTCCTTAAGTTTTGCAACTTGACATTCTTCACCTTGGATACACCCTAGTAACAAGTTTCAAGAGTGTCCCAAGCCTTCTTTAAAAACTCTACAGTTGATACTTTCTGAAATATGGATTCATTTAAGCCTTGATGAATAAGGCCAAGAGCTTTGTTATCTTTCTTTCTATTCTCCTTTAACATATTCCGCTCTGCATTCGTTAGCCATTTCTGTTGCATGGTCAACTAGCTCTAAATATCCATCAGTAACAAATCCCCAAAGTTCATGACAACGCATTAATGTTCTCATTCTGATAAACCAAGAATCATAATTCTTCTCAGTCAACATAGGAACCTGTGGCTGACCCAAACTACTGTTTGACGTGGCTGAGCTTAAGTATCACACACTAAGCTCTGAATTTTCAGGGAGTCAAAAAAAATTATTTTCTGTTTTTGTTTGTCGTTTCAGCACGTCACTGTCAGGGCTCGGCTCCATTTTCCATTTCAGTATGGTACTGTCATGGCTGGGCTTCGTACCATTCACTGTTCTCGTGACTGCATACACTCTGAGTTTGACATTCACATGCCTTACACTTCCCTATATCATCCAAATAAATCAATTCCAAGCTTAATTCGCTTCTTTGAATGGGACACCTCCTTAGTATTTCATGTGTGTGCATCACCTTTATGTGGATGTTAATGCTTTCTTATTGGAATTGATACAATTATGTAATTGAAGGAAAATCAGTGCTTAAAAATAATAGTTAGAATAATGAATTTAGATAATAATTAAATATAAGTTTGTTTTTTAAAATAATAATATTATTATTATTATTTTTTAACAATAGAATATTTTGTTGTAATTACACTAAATAATTTTAAATTATATTTTTAATTAAATATAGAATTGCAATGTTTTGATGTAATGTAGGATGATTTGTTTTTTATTCTAGTTAAGTTTTATGGTTGTAATTTATTGATCCTCTAATCTATGGATGAAGTCCTATATTTGAAAAAATGGTCTTCTATTGTAGAAATGATTTGGTTGTTGTGACAAGCAAAAATTGGTTTCCCTTGCTATCTAGACTAAGTGGTATCTAAGGATATCTTTGGTAGGTCATTATCTATGGATCTTTTCCTTAAAAAAACTTCTTGATCCAATTTAAAAATTTAAACAAACATTGCAGACATGCTAAGCAATTGTGTAGTGTGTCTAGTTTGTTGTTAAGATGATGATGCTAGTTGATGATGTAATGATATATACTTGATGCACTTTAAGTGATAATGATGATTGGAGTTAGATATGCTTCAAATATTGGATGCTAAAAGTGAATTATAATTTATCCTCTTATACAACACCCTAGTATTCAAATCACACATTTCACAGTTAAGTTAGCAAGTAACATATAGTAGGAAGGGAGTCGGTGTGGGTCTATTTTGAAATTTGAATTTAAAAGACTTAAAATTGTAGTCATAGATCTAAACTAGGTTGAAATATACAATAGCATAATTGACCCAGGTCAAAAAATAAAAGATATGCAAATTGAATCTAGATCATTAGGATGTATGGAGTTAGGTTCAATTTAAGATCATGTCATTTTCCTATTTATACATACAAACTTGGCACTAGCACACTAGTAACTGCAACTGGGATAAACATGTCAAATTGATTCCAAAATAGAGGGGAAAAGTACAAAGTATACATTTTTCACCCTTACATTTTTCCTTCACCACGGCTTGCACAAACTACAACATACATGTCAAAATAAAAGAAGCAATTTCCATGAAAGTAAATAACAAGAAATCATATCAAGGATATAATTATGGACATCGATTCCACACATGCTCCTTGTAATTAAAGCTTCATATTGAAACTCACAAGAAAATAATTTCATGAGTAATATTTGATTAAAAAACAATAGAATAGACATGAACAACAATTACGTAACATTATCAACGAATTGAAAAAGTAACAAGAGTAATATGGGTGCATAAAATCCTATGAATAGTATGGTTATGTGAGTCTTCAAGAAAATAAAAAATGATAGGGGCTAAGAGAGAACCTACATAAAATTGGAGATAAATACTAAGTTGCATAAGATTCATCATAGCTCATGGATAGCCATTGTAATGATAATCATCAAAGGAATGTTACTAATATAATATGCCCCATCCAATTGGTTACATACAAGTATGCAAGGAGTTGGAGGATAGGAAAATAAATATAATCATTTAAGCATAACTATTCAATAACAAATGAGCATGCTATACATAAGCATGTGAGATATATAAATTATATAAACTTACAATAAACATAATCATGAGAAACATGTAAGAATCATAAGATATCTTGATCATGCACTATCCAAGATAAGTAATCATGAAGAGGATGCCCCCTCAGTAGGGAAACATGTCATGATCCACAAACAAAAAAATAAAGCATTGGAGGCTTGTTTTTTTACTGAATTTTGATAATTCATTGAAGATGAAGAAACTTTAGTTGTATCATTAATAATTATTATATTTGCAAAATGTAGAGGTGGTTGATCATGTGTGTTATGTGGAGGATCACGTATATCATGGTGTTGATTCTTAGGTATAGTACAAGTGTCATTTTTCCAGTACCATGGATCTTTTATCTAATTTTCTTTAGATGTTTTGTATTATGTAACTATTTTTTTTTCTTATTGGTTTTTGTAACCTTATATATATTTTATTTTCCCTTCTTTGTTCTTCTTTACACATTAATTTTAGGATCATAGGATGCGTGAACATGAGGATAATGGTGATCATATATTTTTATATAATGATGATCAATTTTTGGGCATTTTTAATTTTAGAGATGTTTCTTAATATTGTACTAGGCTATTCATTACTTCTCATGAAGGAATTTCTCACGAAAAATATGATGTGTTATTTATGATAGTGCCTATTTATGTGGAAAATATTTTGGTCGTATACTTCTTCATGTATGAATAAAGAAACTTTAATATAATCATCATATCATTAATAGTATTTTAAATGTTCAAAGATTTCATTAAAAATGACTTGATATTATGATTGATATTTGGGGATGTATATCATTTTCTATTTGGAGGTGGGTCCAAAAGAGATATTTTTATGTCATGTTGTTCTTTCTATTTTTTTTTAATTTCACCATAGGCAATGCAAAGAGAAATGTAAATTGGTACTACCTATTTTGCATAATTGTATTAAATATTTTCAAAAAGGTGAGGTGGTTTCTTTTTTCAAATATCCAAATGAGCCTATTTCAAGGTTGAGTCACTTTACAATGGATATATATATATATATGTGTGTGTGTGTGTGTGTAAAAAAACTTTAAAAGCCTCCAAATGAGAGACAAGTTCTTGTGAACATATTTTTTAATAAAATGCATAAAGAAGAACAAAGAAGGGAAAATAAAATATATATGAGGTTGCAAAAACCAATAAGAGTGAAAAAAATTTAGTTACATAATACAAAACATCTAAGGAAAATTAGATAAAAGATCCATGGTAGTGGACAAGTGACACTTGTACTACACCTAAGA
This sequence comes from Sequoia sempervirens, assembly GCA_007258455.2. NCBI lineage: Eukaryota > Viridiplantae > Streptophyta > Pinopsida > Cupressales > Cupressaceae > Sequoia > Sequoia sempervirens. Next base: position 362,871,344 of record VDFB02353493.1, on the reverse strand, counting down.
ATTAGCATCATGATATATGTGATCCTCCACATAACACACATGAGCAACCACCTCTACATTTTGCAAATATAATAATTATGAATGATACATCAAAAATTTCTTCATCTTCAACGAATTATCAAAATTGAGTTAAAAAAACAAGCTTCCAATGCTTCTTTTTTTTTTGTGGATTATGACATGTTTCCCTACTTAGGGGGCATCCCCTTCATGATTACATATCTTGGATAGTGCATGATCAAGATATCTTATGATTCTTACATTTTTCTCATGATTATGTTTATTGTACTTATATAAATTATATCTCACATGCTTATGTATAGCATGCTCATTTGTTATTGAATAGTTATGCTTAAAGTATTATATTTGTTTTCCTATCCTCCAACTCCTTGCATACTTGTATGTAAGCAATTGGATGGGGCATATTATGTTAATAACATTCCTTTGATGATTATCATTACAATTGCTATCCATGAGCTATGATGAATCTTATGTAACCTAGAATTTATCTCCAATTTTATGTAGGTTCTCGCTTAGCCCCTATCATTTTTATTTTCTTGAAGACTCTCACATAACCATATTATTCAAAGGATTTTATGCACCCATATTACTCTTGTTACTTTTTCAATTCATTGACAATGTTAAGTAATTGTTGTTCATGCCTATTCTTTTTTTTTTTAATCAAATATTACTCATGAAACTTTTTTCTTGTGAGTTTCAATATGAAGCTTTAATTGCAAGGAGCATGTGTGGAATCGATGTCCATAATCATATCCTTGATATGATTTCTTGTTATTTACTTTCATGGAAAATGCTTCTTTTTTTTTGACATGTATGCTATAGTTTGTCAAATGCAAGTCGTGGTGAAGGAAAATGTAAGGGTGAAAAATGCATACTTTGTACTTTTCCCCTCTATTTTGGAATCAATTTGACATGTTTATCCCAGTTGCAGTTACTAGTGTGCTAGTGCCAAGTTTGTGTGTAAAAATGGAAAAATGACATGATCTTAAATTGAACCTAACTCCATACATCCTAATGATCTAGATTCAATTTGCATATCTTTTATTTTTTGACCTGGGTCAATTATTATAGTGTATATTTTAACCTAGTTTAGATCTATGGCTACAATTTTAAGTCTTTTAAATTCAAATTTCAAAATAGACCCACACCAACTCCCTTCCTACTATATGTTACTTGCTAACTTAACTATGAAATGTGTGATTTGCATACTAAGGTGTTGTATAAGAGGATAAATTATAATTCACTTTTAGCATCCAATATTTGAAGCATATCTAACTCCAATCATCATTATCACTTAAAGTGCATCAAGTATATATCATTACATTGTTAACTAGCATCATCATCTTAACAACAAACTAGACACACTACACAATTGCTTAGCATGTCTGCAATGTTTGTTTAAATTATTAAATTGGATCAAGAAGCTTGTCTAAGGAAAAGATCCATAGATAATGACCTACCAAAGATATCCATAGATACCACTTAGTCTAGATAGCAAGGGCAACCAATTTTTGCAAGTTGCAAGCAGTCAAATTATTTGTACAATAGAAGACCATTTTTACAAATATAGGACTTCATCCATAGATTAAATGATCAATTTTACAACCATACAACTTAACCAAAATAAAAAACAAATCATCCTACATTACATCAAAACATTACAATTCTATATTTAATTAAAAATATCATTTAAAATTATTTAGCATAATTATAACAAAATATTCTATTGTCAATAAATAATAATTATTATTTTAAACAACAAACTTATATTTGATTACTGTATAAATTCATTATTCTAATTATTATTTTTAAGCATTGCTTTTCCTTAAATTACATAACTATATCAATTCCAATAAGAAAGCATTAACATCCGCATAAAGGTGATGCACACGCATGAAATACTAAGGAGGTGCCCCATTCAAAGAAGCGAATTAAGCTTGGAATTGATTTATTTGAATGAGAGAGTGAAGCGTAAGGCGTGTGAATGTCAAACTCAGCGTGTATGCAGGCTTGGGAACAGTGAATGGTACGAAGCCCAGCGGTGACAGTACCGTGCTGAAATGGAAAACGGAGCCCAGCCATAACAGTGACATGCTGAAACAGCAAACGGAAAGGGGAAATATATATTTTTTGACTCGACTGAAAAGTCAGAGCTTAGTATGTGACACTTAAGCCCAGCCGTTTGACGCCATCACAATACGGAATCAAGATAGCTAAAATCTTCAAATGGAGGACAAAGATGTCTTCTAGCTCTTTCACCTGCTATCTTCCAACTCTTTCACAATCAACGGACTCAATCTGGCTCTGATACCAATCTGTAGAATGCAGGGGAATTAAAATAAAACAGAGTATGTAAACTAAAACAGAGCATGTAGATAAAGTATGCTACAGCATACAAAACAAATCATCTTCTGATTGAAAATAAGCAAACGAAAATATATGAGACTCTACAGAACTCTTAGATATTTAATCTCTAATGCAATATCTTAAAACCGTTGCATAAAGGTTGATTTATAGGTACCACCACAAAGCGGTTAGTCTCCTACAGTCGGTGAGCAGAGGCGGTGGAGATTGGAGATAAAACAAAACATATCAGATTGGAGGCTGCTTAAAAACTTGTAGTACACGGCAAGTTAATGATGGACAAAAATCAGATTTTGTAGACAAGCATAAATCAGATTTCTCAAATCTGTCTTCAATTAACGGTGGAGGGAGAAATTAGTGTTTATTTTAACAATTATAAGACTTACCTATTTGGGTTGGAAGCATTGAGTGTTACATTATAGGATCAAAAACAGGGATTATTCTTTCTTCAAATGTGTCATCACCATTGCCATTCTGTGAACTGGACTTTTCATCAGCTACTGCAGTTAACTTTTTCGACGTGTGTATTTCTGGACTGGTATATGTTTTTGGTGGAATCAGAGAAGTGAAAAGAATTGAGGCATCTGACATGGATGGACAGGTTTTCAAACTTCGCCGGATTTAGTAAGTAAAAGAACACTTACCTTTCAATCCATAATATGTTTGTTTCTGTTTTAGGACTGCTGTTTTTTGCTTTATCCAGAAGACCAACAGACCAACATAGATTTCCAAGAATGAGAAAATTTTCCGGCAATACAATTGGAGCAATTATCTTTTACGGAGAGAACATCCCGGTTGTCTCCATAAGCCAGTTTATTTTTTAACTTTTTCAAATTTTAAAAGTTTCTGTAGAGTTTAATCTAGAAGTGGATTGAGGAAAATATTGTATTTCTTAATTTTTCAATAGTAAGACTCGTTATCATTACTTTATATAAACATAATGGTACATTATATTTATATAATAAAGCAAAAAGTAAAATTTGTATAAGGTAAAGTTTTGAATAATTTATCCATATAAAGAGAAAATAGAAGAAATATAAAGAGAAAATAGAATAATAAATAGTATCATTATTTAGCAGTAAAAATTATGGATCTAAATAGCATCCAAGGGTGCCATCAAGTAGGTCCTGGTTATCTAGTATAGGCTTCCAATCTATTAGTATATCATTATTATTAATATTTTCATCATCAAAAAGTTAAGTCTCATTTGTGGTAGCATAAATAGTGAGAGGAAAGGTGAGGAAACTTGTTATTTGGAAAACTAAAAGCACCATAATAATGAGGTTGAGATGAAATTAGACTAACAAGACTAAGCATCATCATTGTGAACCCAAACTCTATGTTGAGGTGGTTGAGAAGTAAACAAATAATGTCCACAAGCATTGCGAGCACTTCCAAACTGACACATGTGAGGGAGAGATTAAATTTTGTTGGAAGCAAAGGTTGATAGAAAGTTGCATTACCTAATGGTCAAGAAGCACTTGTTGGTGAACAAATTCTATTGCAATAGTATTTTCTTGCACTTATATCTATATGAAGACATTGGAAAATTAATGGTTCTAGAATACATTGGAAAATAAACATTAATAGAGCATTTGGAAAAGGGAGAAAATTTTCAATCTTTCCAAATTATACTAGACAGGATTTCCCACTCTAAAAGTATGTCAAAATAGGGGCTATTTTGCAACAATTCTAGGTCAATCTCTAAGAAGAACCATATCTTATGAAAAAATTTCAATTCTATTTGAAGAAATCATGAATCTAATTCCAAGCATCTTGGGCTCCTCGGATAATTTAGGCTAGAGATAATTGAGATTTTTCTGATGTCCACAAAAGAATGATGATGATTAATAACCCCCAAATGAATTAATATAGAGCCAATAGGGGAACCTTGGTTGGGAATGCTCCAAGCAAAGTGAGCAACCTTTGACTCAAGAATGGTAGTTTGGAATGTGTGCTACCAACAACTAGTTAAAGATTGTAAAGTCGCCTTTGTAATTAAGCTTTTGCATCCTTGGAAAATGTGGAGAGAGAAAAGTATAACCCTCTACAAGGTTTTTAATTGTGAAATGATATATTAGACCTACAGTTTAGCTTCCATCCCATCTACAAATTTTTTAGTACACAAAATACTTTACGTTGTTTTTATTATCCATGCTATGAGATTTATACACTTAGTCTTTGTTGTGCAGTTTTTGTACACACGCCCCACTTGGAGTAGGGACCCTCTTTTCTGGTGTTTTCGACCTTTGGTTTTATTGGACTTATCATTTTGAGGTCTTGATGTGTTGGTCGTGCTAGCCTTGACCTTGCCCCGAGGCTTGAATTGATTGAAATTGAGTTTTAAGCAAACTTCGGGTTTTCACCTGATTCCGGGATTTTCCAGCTCCGGTGGATTTTTCCGGGCCCTGGTTCTTTGTCCATTCCTGGCTGGATTCTCCGATTCCGGGTTTCTGCCTGGATTCGGGATTTTTCAGTCCTGGCGGATTTTCCTGGACTTTGCCAAAATCTCGGTCTTCGTCATTTCCCCAGTTTCTGCATTTCCGCGTATCTTGGGATTTTTTGAAATTCCGTTTTGAGCTCGGGTTTTCGGATTTGTCAGAAGTGTCTTGTCGCTCATTAATGACCGAGGTACCTTTGCTCAGACGGGTATATGGGCAGATTTAGGGCATTTTGAACATCATTCTGACTTCGTTGCTCACTTGATGATTGCTCTAGCGATTAAGATTTTCATTTGAGCTTTGAAGATTGGTCCTAAATCGTTTGAGTGTGGATTGTTGGGCGTCGGTATCTGGATTTGGGTTGCCTGGGCATGTTCATTTGCTCCGTGGTTTCTTCCTCAAGCTCAAATTTCATCCACATTAATCCATGGTAGGTTGTCGTTGGCCCCTTTCATTTGTTCGCATGATGATTGTGTGTTTCTGCACTGAGTGATGGTAATTTCGGGTCAGCCCTTGCTTGGTTTTGATCCCGTATTTATAGAATTTGAGGTTTGGCCCGTTTCTTTGTGAAACCACATTACCCATGCCCTGTGAGCTTGTATTTGCCTATTAAGATAACGGGTGCATCCGATTGAGGGGTTCTGGGTTAGATTATTTTCCCTCTTAGTGAGAGGTCTGTCATATGGTGCAAGGTTAGGGTTTTCTTCGGTGTTCGGCCCAGAATGGAAAATTCATTATGATTGATCAATTTTGTCCTGACCCCCGCCCTGTGAGGATTCAGAGTGCTTGAGGTTAATCATTAACTGATATTTTAAACCTTGAAGTTTCCCCTGATTTTAATGGCGGAGGTCTGGTTTTTTAAATTAGGGCATCGTTGTTTTGGCATAGGGACTTGTCCTTTGAGAGCTTTTGAGAATTTGAAATCCTTTGCATTTTGAGTTTTGTTGACTATTGTCAGTTTTGAGACCATTAGAACTCAGGTAGGGGAGATGTCGTGATCATTTGGCTTTTGGTTCGCGTTTCGTCGTTTATCGGGTTTCTAAGGTCCTCGCAGAATTCCGCCGCTTTCGAATTTTCCCGGTTTGGGCTTATTCCGCGGGCTGGGGTAATTTCTGGAACATTTCAAGCTGTCCGCGAAAATTCGTTCCATCTGGATTTTTTCGGATTTCCTGTCTGGCTTTGTCCTTTTTGATGTTTCAATGATAGGACTAATGGAATGATTGTTAAATGTTAATTTCTTGTTGCCAATGAGTGAATTTCATGATCATCTTTTGATCTTTCATCCGTACTAACGATCCATTTGACTAATGATGCTTTGGCAGCAGGAATCCGTCTGGGTCAGATTTCTCCAAAATTTCGCCCCGACGGTATTTTCTCGGTTTGCATGATTTTCCCGGACTATCTTTTTTCTCTGGATCTTCAAGGATTTCAATCATTTTATATGATTTGTGCTAACCTTTTGGATTGGAATATGCCTAATAATTGAATACTAATGATGTCTTTTGTGAGTGCAGGCCGAATCAAGCAAGGCTGCTACCGAAAAATCTAGGAGCGGCACGGAAGGGTCATCCATTTCTGAGGCGGAATGACTGAGACTAGATATGAAGAGCCAGCTTCCTGAGAGCAGGATATCCTCCGTATGGTCTGAAGTATCTGATACCAATGTGGGAGCCTGGAGGTATGAAGAATTTAAGCAAAGGACAGTGAAGAAGGACCTGTCAGCCCTGAGGCAAGGAATGATGAAATCCGGACTGGTGCATGTAGGAGGCTTCCCTCCAGCAATTCAATGCTATGAGCTGATTCTTGAGTGTGCCAGGCAGTATGATTTTGATACACAAAGGGTGGTTAGTACTGAGGGAAGAGTTCTGGTGAACTTCAGTCCTGTTTCTATTACACAAGCCTTCGACATACCGGATCTACCTTCTGTGTGTACTCTAAACATTGACACAGCCAAAACATACTATAAGAATGAGCCAGCCAAGGCTCAACAGATGATTAACTCTTGGTTGGAGAAGTCGAAGTCGCACCACTCCAAACTGCCCAAACAATTGCATAGGATTAAATTCAAATCACATATCTATGATGCAATAACATTTCTGAGCAGGGTGGCGGGGTTGAAGACTGCTGGAGTATTGGAAAACTAGATGGTGCACATGATCAGCAAGATTGAACAGGGCACCAATTATCACTGGGTTGGGCTTATTAGCTCTGAAATTGACAGGCAACTGAGGAATGTCCTGGAAAATAAAATATTTACCATGTCCTCATATGTGGTGTATGCACTAGCCTGATTCTACCCATACAGGGGTTTGAATCCACAGGGGACGTTGGGTCAGGACATAATCTATGAAGTTTATCCAGAGTTGCATCTTGGACACAAGAACTACCGAAGGGCTAACGATGCATTCACAATGCATATCACCCAAATGCTACAGAATGCTAAGCACATGAGATTGTCCGATGGAGCCAAAGGGCTAATAAAGAATTACGGAGCCTGGTTCATCCAATTCCCTACCTTCACCTACCTCAGAATTGATGGATGCCTGGTTGCTCCTTACAGGTTACCTCGGTATCCTACTGAACACATTATTTTGTTGGAGATTGTTAGGAAGATTTGTGAATTTGATGATGTGGTAAAGAGAGAAAAGCACAAGACAGGCTTTGGTGGAGACTTTCCTCTTGGAATCGGTGTGGCAGAAATGTGCACTTCTATCCAATCAACCCACACTACAGGAGAAGAACTGGCAGCATATGGTTTCTCCTTCCATTCCAAAAGGATGAACTTTGACAGAACTGGAGAAGCACAAAAGAAAGCTACTAGGGAGTACAGGCATAAGGATGACCTAGAGGATTATTGGGTCAATATCAAAGACGACCTTGAGGCCATAAAGAAGAGATACTCCAGGCTCCCTGTGGAGGCAGTCAGACAATACAATGTCAAGTTGATCCCGGATCAACTGGAAGATGATGGAAACTTGGTGCAGGACTACGCCTATGAAGCTGTGAAAGACAGGCCGGTTGGGGATATCAATTGGAATGAGGACGAGGTTATAGAATTGGAAGATATAATGGCCCCGGTGATGAAATTCACTCTCTCTTGGTTAAAACACAAAGTTTGGGAGCTGGAAAATGAGAAGGTAACCTGCACCTTCAATTTGATGGGAAATCTCAACCCCATGTCTACTTCAGAGGAATCTGGGGAAGATGACCCCAAAGGGAAAACTGCCAAGAGCTCCCCTTTCAAGATTAAGATCAGAGGCCCCAAAGAAGGTGAACCCGAGGCAAAGAGGAAGCCAAAAGGAAAGAGAAGGTGGAAGACCTTGACGATTAGCAAGTCCTCTGATGAGGAAGACTCGGGAAAAGCAGAAGAGGAAGATGCTCCCCCACCACCAAAGAAAACAAGAACGACCCGGACCTCGAAGAAGAAGAGTCAAGAGGCATCAAAGGATGAGCCTCCAATTGTTGATGTGGAGAGCTTAGGAGGGGAGAAAGTTAAAGTCTACACAAGGAGATCTAGGACTCCCTCTCCAAAGGATACTGTACAAAAGAAGGACTCTACCCCAAAGTTACCAGTTGAGGAGCCACCTAAGGCTGTTTCCCCTCCACCAAGCATACCTGAGCCAGAGATTCCAGAGAAGCCTGAAACTAGCGGAGAAGCAGAACCCTTCAAGGAAGGGACACTTTTTGGTGAGGCAGTTGAGCTGGAAGTTGAGGAGGAGGAACGACATACTTCTCCACTAGTCCAATATGAAGATTCTCCAGAAAGTGACAGGGGAAACGGATCACATGAGAAGGAGGAGGATACTCCTACTAAAACCCCATCACCGGTGCGGCAAGAGGTGGAGCTCGAAGAAATTGATCAAAGTGAACAGCTTCTTGGGAAGGAGGATGATAAAGTAGCTGTAGAGGAAGAAGAGAAAGTGACATAACAATCGGAAGAAATCAGAGCAGAAGAAATCCAGGTGGAGCCTGCAGCCCCGGACTGGCTAGAAAAGGAGCTTGCAAGAAAGAAGCAAGTGGTTGTTGAAGATACTCCCTTGGATTGGGATGAGATGCTATCAAAACTTAGAAAGGGAAAGAAAAGAAAGACAGCAGAGGTGGTTTCAAGGGTGGAAAGAGATGAAACGAATAACAGGGTAATCCACATTGCCACTCCTGCCGCGAACAAGACAAGAGAAGAAGTCACTGGTCAAGACTACAATGTGCAAACCATTAACCTTGGACCGGCTTCCATGGAGCAGGATATAGAAGAGTTTGAAGGGTCCAGTGTAGTAATTGTTGGCAGGTTGAGGAAGGAGACCCAGACCAAGCAGGAGTTGAAGAAAGAAAATGAAAGATTAAGGAAATGCTTGGAGGAGGTGATGAAACCACTGCAGTCCCTCCATCCTTCTTCATCTACCACTCCCAGTTTTCTACCCAAGGAAACCATCTCCAGAATTGAGAAATTGAAAACCTCAGCTCAAACTGCGGTAGAATGGCTGAATGGTGTGCAAACGAAAGGCGATGATGCCATCAAGGACATTCTATCGGTTGGAAAGGATGCAGTCAGAGCTAGGGAATTATTAGAGCATGTACTGTCTCAGGATAAGGAGGACATGGATCTCTTGCTGCAGAAATCAAGAGTCATCATAGGACATGGCAAAGATCAATTACTTGCAGATGGCATCCTTCCTTCTTCCAGATTGGATGAACCCTGGGAATGGTTCAAGGCTCTGCAGATTAGGCAGAAGGCCATGAAAAAGATCCTGAGACTAAAGAAACAAATTGATGGAGATCTTACTAGTATCTATGATGGATGCATTGCCTTCTTTGAGGTGATGACTGGAAGGAGGAAGATAGCTCTGAAATATCTAAGCCTGAAACAGCTGAGGGAGTGGTGGCATGAAGTCTATGCCCCTGATGCAGAAAGTGTTGTAACCGGCCACTAGCTGGATGATGCAGCTACCTACTTGGCTGTAATGGATAAGTATCTAGCCAACAGGGAGGATTGGAATAAGATTGTTGACCAGTCCAAGGAGGAAATTGACTCCATTAAATGTCGGCTTAGGATATTACCTTTGCCACCTGTCACCGAACTGGATGGAATATTCTTGAGGGTCCAAGGGTCATCGGCACATAGAAAGGATAAGGGGAGTGGCAGTTAATGCCCATTTCAAGATTTGTGCTTCCCTATTATCATGGGGCATGCATTGGACGGGGCTGCATTGAAAATTGTGTCAAGGCCGACCTGGATGATGGCATTTAATGTGTGCCTTAGTTTGATTTTTTCTTCCTTGGCCGACTTGTTTTGAGGGGTTTTTCTTATTTCTGTAAATGTTTGGCTAGGCTGACATGTTTTGAGATTTGCTATAAAAGGGCATTCTTGCCTCATTGTAAGGGTTAGCTAGAAGAGACATTAGAAATTAAAGAGCAAAAGCTAGAGTATTTTTGTAATAGGAGTA
>VDFB02353493.1:362828574-362860980 GCA_007258455.2 Sequoia sempervirens | reverse complement strand
CATAAGGATGACCTAGAGGATTATTGGGTCAATATCAAAGACGACCTTGAGGCCATAAAGAAGAGATACTCCAGGCTCCCTGTGGAGGCAGTCAGACAATACAATGTCAAGTTGATCCCGGATCAACTGGAAGATGATGGAAACTTGGTGCAGGACTACGCCTATGAAGCTGTGAAAGACAGGCCGGTTGGGGATATCAATTGGAATGAGGACGAGGTTATAGAATTGGAAGATATAATGGCCCCGGTGATGAAATTCACTCTCTCTTGGTTAAAACACAAAGTTTGGGAGCTGGAAAATGAGAAGGTAACCTGCACCTTCAATTTGATGGGAAATCTCAACCCCATGTCTACTTCAGAGGAATCTGGGGAAGATGACCCCAAAGGGAAAACTGCCAAGAGCTCCCCTTTCAAGATTAAGATCAGAGGCCCCAAAGAAGGTGAACCCGAGGCAAAGAGGAAGCCAAAAGGAAAGAGAAGGTGGAAGACCTTGACGATTAGCAAGTCCTCTGATGAGGAAGACTCGGGAAAAGCAGAAGAGGAAGATGCTCCCCCACCACCAAAGAAAACAAGAACGACCCGGACCTCGAAGAAGAAGAGTCAAGAGGCATCAAAGGATGAGCCTCCAATTGTTGATGTGGAGAGCTTAGGAGGGGAGAAAGTTAAAGTCTACACAAGGAGATCTAGGACTCCCTCTCCAAAGGATACTGTACAAAAGAAGGACTCTACCCCAAAGTTACCAGTTGAGGAGCCACCTAAGGCTGTTTCCCCTCCACCAAGCATACCTGAGCCAGAGATTCCAGAGAAGCCTGAAACTAGCGGAGAAGCAGAACCCTTCAAGGAAGGGACACTTTTTGGTGAGGCAGTTGAGCTGGAAGTTGAGGAGGAGGAACGACATACTTCTCCACTAGTCCAATATGAAGATTCTCCAGAAAGTGACAGGGGAAACGGATCACATGAGAAGGAGGAGGATACTCCTACTAAAACCCCATCACCGGTGCGGCAAGAGGTGGAGCTCGAAGAAATTGATCAAAGTGAACAGCTTCTTGGGAAGGAGGATGATAAAGTAGCTGTAGAGGAAGAAGAGAAAGTGACATAACAATCGGAAGAAATCAGAGCAGAAGAAATCCAGGTGGAGCCTGCAGCCCCGGACTGGCTAGAAAAGGAGCTTGCAAGAAAGAAGCAAGTGGTTGTTGAAGATACTCCCTTGGATTGGGATGAGATGCTATCAAAACTTAGAAAGGGAAAGAAAAGAAAGACAGCAGAGGTGGTTTCAAGGGTGGAAAGAGATGAAACGAATAACAGGGTAATCCACATTGCCACTCCTGCCGCGAACAAGACAAGAGAAGAAGTCACTGGTCAAGACTACAATGTGCAAACCATTAACCTTGGACCGGCTTCCATGGAGCAGGATATAGAAGAGTTTGAAGGGTCCAGTGTAGTAATTGTTGGCAGGTTGAGGAAGGAGACCCAGACCAAGCAGGAGTTGAAGAAAGAAAATGAAAGATTAAGGAAATGCTTGGAGGAGGTGATGAAACCACTGCAGTCCCTCCATCCTTCTTCATCTACCACTCCCAGTTTTCTACCCAAGGAAACCATCTCCAGAATTGAGAAATTGAAAACCTCAGCTCAAACTGCGGTAGAATGGCTGAATGGTGTGCAAACGAAAGGCGATGATGCCATCAAGGACATTCTATCGGTTGGAAAGGATGCAGTCAGAGCTAGGGAATTATTAGAGCATGTACTGTCTCAGGATAAGGAGGACATGGATCTCTTGCTGCAGAAATCAAGAGTCATCATAGGACATGGCAAAGATCAATTACTTGCAGATGGCATCCTTCCTTCTTCCAGATTGGATGAACCCTGGGAATGGTTCAAGGCTCTGCAGATTAGGCAGAAGGCCATGAAAAAGATCCTGAGACTAAAGAAACAAATTGATGGAGATCTTACTAGTATCTATGATGGATGCATTGCCTTCTTTGAGGTGATGACTGGAAGGAGGAAGATAGCTCTGAAATATCTAAGCCTGAAACAGCTGAGGGAGTGGTGGCATGAAGTCTATGCCCCTGATGCAGAAAGTGTTGTAACCGGCCACTAGCTGGATGATGCAGCTACCTACTTGGCTGTAATGGATAAGTATCTAGCCAACAGGGAGGATTGGAATAAGATTGTTGACCAGTCCAAGGAGGAAATTGACTCCATTAAATGTCGGCTTAGGATATTACCTTTGCCACCTGTCACCGAACTGGATGGAATATTCTTGAGGGTCCAAGGGTCATCGGCACATAGAAAGGATAAGGGGAGTGGCAGTTAATGCCCATTTCAAGATTTGTGCTTCCCTATTATCATGGGGCATGCATTGGACGGGGCTGCATTGAAAATTGTGTCAAGGCCGACCTGGATGATGGCATTTAATGTGTGCCTTAGTTTGATTTTTTCTTCCTTGGCCGACTTGTTTTGAGGGGTTTTTCTTATTTCTGTAAATGTTTGGCTAGGCTGACATGTTTTGAGATTTGCTATAAAAGGGCATTCTTGCCTCATTGTAAGGGTTAGCTAGAAGAGACATTAGAAATTAAAGAGCAAAAGCTAGAGTATTTTTGTAATAGGAGTAGTATTCAATTTCTTGAAGCAAATACTGTATCAAAATAGTGGAATTGTTGCAGCATTTTGGTGATTAATACAACTGAAGACATTGTGGTTTTCCTGGTGCAATCTTTTGTGTTATTCCATCTTGCATGGTTCCTGTTGTTTTATCTTTTAAATTGCTTGAAGATTTAGGGTTTAATATTCAGAAATATATTAGTTTTAGTTTGGAGAATGGTGTCTATGATTTCATATTTGGAATGTTTGTAGCAATCTCTGGTCTATACTCCCAGTAACTATCTGATTGTAGTAGGCTGGTGAAGTCAACCTGGACCGAATATTTATCTGTGCTTAAGTTCGATTGTAGATGCATATCTATGGTTTGAAAATCTGTATACCTTAGAAGATTGCACTATTCTTGTGATATTGCGTTGTGGGTTAAGCAAGAATTGGTTATTTGAGATTGGTCCATTCCAGATATCGGTTATTTGCATTGTTCATTTTAGGAATAGTTTAGATTCTATCATATCCTTACACCCTTATCTTTTGCTATTATCTGGTTAGATTTAGGATTTAAGATCATCATATTGCAAGATCTGATAAGTGGAAAGATACAGTTTGCTTGTAGTAAGGTCCAATTGTGATTACCAGTATTTTCACATTTATCTGAGTTGTTTATGCATTGTTATGACCTAACACCCAAGAGACCTTGGGGTGATTTTCAGTAATTTATTGTTGAAGATTACCTTTCAAGAGAGATAGAATATTACATTCTGTCTAAATTGTTGCTGTGCAGAAAACACCATCAACAGTCTTTTATTTACAATTTGCACAAAATTAATTTTACAAAAACATGTCAAAAGAAAAGTAAATCACCTTCACCTAAATAAGAGATATAGCAAAATATTTTAAAAATAAATTTAAGGTAAACAGATAGCTAATGTAAGTATTCAAATATATCTTAGATTAAAAAATATGCAAAATATAATAAATGTATTGAATTAAATGTTTTAAAAATAAAACAATGTAATGTCCCCTTCTAATTAATCTTCCTCGAGAATCGGAGGATTAGCCTCACATTGACCCTCGTAGGCTAATGGTTATGGATAGAGGGTCACTTGAACAGGCACTTGGTCGTGAATTTGTAGTGTTGATATCTGGAGCATGGTGACGGGGTGAAATTGTGCATTTGGTGTGATAATTATGCTTAAAATTATGATCTTCACCTTTAATTTCACCATCCTTGGTCTAGGGACCATGTGTCTTTAAAATGGAGGGGTCACTTTATATTTTCCAGTTACTATTCATTACTAAAGTCAAAAAAAGTTATAACTTAAGTGAATAGTACTCACTTTAATGAATAGTGATTTCAATGTAAAATTATAAAAGAAAGAGGAGAAGTTTGACCCCCTCATGTTTTTGAGTTATTTTCCTTGCTTGGCTTGTGAGTTTGGAGTTTGGGAGAGAGGGAAAACTAGGGTTTCCTGATTTCTGTAGTGGGTGAGCCTGGAGGGGGCTTGTTGTTCATTTTCGAGCTGCTTGAGGGTGTGAAATACCACCTTAAGGTTGCTGATTTGAATTTTGTTACTTCATTTGGAGCCATATATTGTTGTTTGCAAGTTATTAGAGCTATCTTTTGAAAGGGAATTTTTTGCCATTAACTCCATTTTCATCTACAAGGGAGCTGTTCGCATTTTGGAAGGTTTTGGAGTTGATTTTTGCATCTGCAGCCAGCCGCCCTTTCATGAGGGTTTGAATCAGCATAAAGAAAAAAAAGTGCCTCCTTATAATGGCTGCAATCACTTCAAAAAGGGGCACCCTTACCCTAAGAAGCTTCCCAATTCGTCTTTTGGTGGGAGAAGCTCATCATTCGAAAGTTGTAAGCACTTATTTGGGGTTTGGTACTGTAGCAAGTCACTATTCATAGAGTTACAAGGCTGTAAGTTAAATTTTACTAGAAGATATATCTAGATTTTGAAAAGATGTATGTTATATGTTGTATGCAATCTATTATGTAATGAAGAAAGTGTCTTTGGCACTTAAATTGAGTCATTACTCAAATTGTCTTAGTAGATTAGTTTATTTAAGTTCCTATTGCATGTAAATGCTTGTTAGTATTATTAGTATTATTGGCATCAAATGCAAAAACACAAAAAAGAAGAAGAATATCAATTGAAAACAAAAAAATCAGACCTACAAAAATCATAGTGAAACCCAATTAGCAGAGTGGTGGAACACTACAGTGGTATCAAAGTTGATCCTACCATCCTGGAGGGTCAAAGTTTCACATGAGAGGTCATACTAGGTACTACACTCATAAAAGGGTAGAGCAAGTGGACAATTGGTAGGAGGATAACCCATTTGAAGATATACCAGTAGTAGAAATGGGTGACAGGGAAGAAGAGGGTCCACCGAGAAATGAAAGAAGAAATGAGGAAAACAATGAAGATAGAGATGGTAGAGAGCTTTTAGAGAGAATGACTCAGGCTTTCGAAGGGTTCACAACAACGATGCACCAGTTTGTTCTGCAGATACAGAAGAACCGGGTTGCAGAGGATAACAGGAGTGTGGCTGGGACACCTAGGGCATATTGTGCCCCTTCACGAACTGCAAATAGACCCACTCAGCCTACCTTTTTGAGGGATGAATCAGAAGATGGTAACACAGAAGAAGAAAGAGAGGAAATATTTGTAGAAACTCTCATGGCCACTAATGATGAATCGGAATTGTTGACACCCCAGGTGAGAGAACACCTAAGCTTTGACAGATTCTTGAGCCAAAGAAGAGAGCATTATAGAGACAAACCGACCTAGAGACCAAGAGGACAAAACAGAGATCAACAAAGTGATCTCAAACATGCCACCAGCAAACTCACGTTACCCACATTTGATGGTAGTGGAACAGTTGCAACTCATTCTTGGGTCCATAATTTGGATACCTTCTTGAACCTTCAACCTATGGCAGAGCCAGACACAATTAAGTATGCTACACTGCATCTAGAGGGAGCAGCCCATGATTGGTGGTAGCATGGGTTGGTGACCCTACAGGGTGATCCCACAATAGTGGTTTACAATTTTTGGCCAACCGGACACCTAAATTATTTTTTTAAACTAAATCTTCACATTCGGGCACCTATAGCGGCTAAACTATGAAGAATTTGAAGATGATGCAAACTAGAGTCTCATCACATTTTGTCTGTAGATTCTAAAAATATTTTTTTCAATTTTTTGGAATCAGATTCCACTTCTTTTTCCATCTCCCACAAAAACTGGTTTTTTTCAAAAAACAACATTTTTAAAAAGTGACACACATGAGTAACGCATAACTTTTTCCATGAATGATAAAATTCTAATTCTTTCGAATTTAAATTCGTAACTCTAATATCTAGTGCTTCCACTTTGTTACATAGTTTTTTATTGAATATTTTTTTCTTTAATCAAGTTTCAAAGTCAAACCAATTACAATTCAGACATAGCGCGACCGTATAACACAACTTTTTTTGTATATATCAAAATTCAATTTTTTTTTCTATTGGATCAAGGACTTCAATATCTAGTGCACTCATATTTTTTAATTTATTTTTTTTGATAATATGCTATTTTTCCACATGTGCAGAACAAAGACCTTCATTTTAGATGAAAAACCTATGTTTAATAAAACTAAAATATCAAATACATAATAAAACCAAAACATATTAAAATTATATTTGTTGGATAGCTCGTTCTAAGGACTACTTGATTCCAGTTGGGTTTGTGAATATTCCTCCATTTTCATCCTCAAACCGAGCTCTGAAGTGCCAAAATTCAAGTTTTTTTGTCTCAGGGGAGATGAGGAATAAAGGGTGTTCAAACGAACCCATAGGGGTTCGAGTGAACCACTAGGAGTTCGCTCGAACTAGAGTTCGTTCGAACCCTGGTTCATTTGAACCCCCCTTCTATAAGGGGTTTTGATGGATTTTTTGTCGGGAAAGTACTAAGAGGGTTCAGCCGAACCTAGGTTCTACTGAACCCCTAATTGGTTTGGTTGAACCAATAGGTTCGTACGAACCCCTAAAATCAATTTTTTTTCCATGCATTCATTTTTTGTGAGTTTTCCTTCCTCACTTCGATTGTAAACCACTATTGTGGCTTCACCCTACAACATGATCGTATTACTTCTTATCAGGAGTTTGTTGATCGGTTGATTGAACGCTTTGATAGGAAAGATCTGGAAACATTTTTTAGAGATCTAGCCCTACTCAAGTAGGTTGGGAGTTTGGAGGAATATATTATAAGTGATTTCTAGTGGTTGTCATTTATGGTTCCCAACATATCCGAAAGAAGATTGGTGGTGTTATTCATCGAAGGACTCCTGAAACCATTAAGAGGTTGGATCAAAGTTTTTGATCCCCCGACCCTACAGGAGGCTATGAGAAAAGTAAGAAGCATGGAACTTGCAACCCCATAAAGCAAGTCCTCATCTAAAGCATCCTCTTCATACAAGGATGGAAAATCATTCTCTAAGAAGAATGAGAAATCAGATTTTAAAGGGAAATCAACAGCCCCATTAAACAAAGAAACTATTGATGACTTGTGCAAGAAGAAGTTGTGCTTTTATTGTAAAGGACCCTATGATGCAAATCACGACTGTCCTTTGAGGCCTAAGGGGAAGGCTAACCAAGTAATGTGGGCGTACTATGAGGATTCTGATTTTGAAAAATCAGACCAGCACACTGAGCATGAGGAATCTGAGGTGGAAAGATCTGAGAATGAGATTGAAAATGGTGCTGAGACGGAGGAGGAATCAAAGCTTCAAGAAGCACGTCTCACAAGCATATAGCAAGAGGGATCTTTCAGAATGCAAGGGGTCTTAGCTGGGAAAAAGATCATTACCTTATTGGATATAGGTGCCACGCATAATTTCATTGATGCAAGGCTGGTTGAAAGGCGTGGAATTCAGACTAAAGAATTTGAGGGCATAAGAGTGAAGGTCGCGGATGGCTACACCCTCAAGTGTGATAGGATGATTGCAGACCTTCCTATGAGGTTAAATAATTATGACTTTAAGGTAGATTTCTATGTGGTGAATATGGGAGACACTGATATGGTCCTAGGGATGAAATGGCTTCATGACATTGGAGAGTTTACCCTTAACCTTCAGGATATGGAGATGAGATTCAGGGTGGATGGAAGGAACCATGTGTTGAAATCCATTCGAGATAGCAATTTCAGAATGATATCTCTCAGTAGAATGGAGAGACTCATGTGACACGACATGATCGAATGGGAAACTGAGTGTATGTTGATACAATCACAAGAGGAGTAGAAAATACAAGTTTATCATCCTGACATACAGGAGTTGAGGATCAAACATGCTAAGGTGTTTAGTGAGATCCCATCAGGTAGACCACTAGACCGTGGTATTGAGCACATCATTGAGTTGGAAGAGGGTGCAAAGCTCGTGATTGTCACACCTTACAGGAATCCTAAGCGACTTAAGGATGAAATAGAGAAAACTATTGAGGAGTTGCTCACTATGGGACACATCAGACCTAGTAATTCAGCATTCGCCTCATCCGTTGTGTTAGTAAAGAAAAAAGATGGTACCTTGCAGATGTGCATTGACTACAGACTGCTGAATAAAAGGACAATCAAAAATAGGTATCCTATTCCTCGAATTGATGAGCTACACGGTGCCTGTTGCTTCTCAAAAATAGACTTGAAGTCAGGGTATCATCAGATTCTTGTGAGGGAACAAGACATTGAGAAAACAAATTTTCGTTGTCATTGTGGACACTTTGAGTTTGTGGTTATGCCATTTGGTCTGACCAATCCACCCGCTACGTTCCATTCCACTATGAATAGGATCTTCCAATCATAATTGAGGAGGTTCGTTCTTGTCTTCTTTGATGACATCTTGGTATACAACAAGGCTTGGGATGAGCATATTGCACATCGAGATATAGCACTGGCTATTCAAGATAGCGAGTCCTTATATGCCAAGGAATCAAAATGTGAATTGGGTATGACTGAGTTGTTGTACTTGGGCCATATTATTAGTGTAGAGGGTGTGCGTATGGATTCCAACAAGGTTAGAGCTATTATTGAGTGGTTGACTCCCAAGAATCTTACTCAGCTTCAAGGATTTTTGGGCTTGTGTGGTTTCTACCGTCGTTTTGTCAATGGGTATTCACGCCATGCAACACCACTTATAGACTTGACAATGAAAGGGGCATTCATTTGGACTCCTGAGGCTCAGGAGTGTTTTGAGAAGTTTAGGCAGTTGATGACTTCTTGTCGTGTCCTTGCTTTACCATATTTCACTAGACCCTTCGAGCTTCAGTGAGATGCCTTGGGTGAAGGGATTGGCATAGTCCTCGTGCAGGACAAGCATCTGATAGCTTTCAAGAGCCAGAAGTTAAGAGGACCAGAGAGGAGCTACAACATTTATGACAAAGAAATGTTGGCCATCATGCATGCGTTGGCCAAATTCAGGTAGTACCTCGTAGGCAGAAAATTCTGTGTTAAGACTGATCATAACAGCTTGAAGCATTTCCTCAGACAACAAGATCCCAATGATCGTCAGCAAAAGTGGGTTAGTAAGTTGCAATCATATGACTTTGACATCGCTTATGTCAAAGGGACCTAGAACATTGTGGTTGATGCCTTATCATGTCGACCACATTTGAACTCTATGATCGAGATTTCAGAGAATTGGAGGAACCTGATTATAGCAAAATATGCCAAAGAATCATGGGCTTCTGGCATCATTAAGGGTTCAACTGTACAAGACAACATATATTTAGTTGTAAATGATCTTATCATTTACAAAGGTAGGATCTTTTTGACCCTAGGATTAGAAATGAAGAACATGATATTAAGGGCCTTCCACGATGTACCTATGGCTGGAAATCCTGGATATTTCAAAACTTACAAGCAGGTTCGGGAGCGTTTCACTTGGAAAGGACTCAAGTCAGACGTCCTCAAATATGTCAGAGAGTGTCTGGTCTATCAGCAGAACAAATAGGAACACAACTATTCAGCTGAGCTACTTGAGCCGCTTCTGATTCCAGACAAGAAGTGGGAATGCTTGTCAATGGATTTCATTATGGGCTTGCCGAAAGTCTAGGGTAGAGACTGTATTTATGTAGTTGTCAATTGCCTCACTAAATATGCTCACTTTTTCCTAATAGCAACTACATATTCAGCTACATAGGTTCCAAAACTATTTTTCTATGAGGTATTCAGGTTGCGTGGGCTACCTCGAAGCAATCTCAGCGACAGGGACAGTCGGTTCTTGAGTCACTTCTGGTAATGTCCCCTTCTAATTAATCTTCTGAGAATCAGAGGATTAGCCTATCATGTCGACCCTTGTAGGCTAATGGTTCTGGATAGAGGGTCACTTGAACAGGCACTTGGTCATGAATTTGTAGTGTTGATATCTGGAGTATGGTGACGAGGTGATATTGTGCATTTGGCGTGATAATTATGCTTAAAATTATGATCTTCACCTTTAATTTCACCATCCTTGGTCTAGGGACCATGTGTCTTTAAAATGGAGGGGTCACTTTATATTTTTCAGTTACTATTCATTACTAAAGTGAAAAAAGTTATAACTTAAGTGAATAGTACTCACTTTAATGAATAGTGATTTCAATGTAAAATTATAAAAGAAAGACCTGAGAAGTTCAACCCCCTCATGTTTTTGAGTTATTTTTCTTGCTTGGCTTGTGAGTTTGGAGTTTGGGAGAGAGGGAAAACTAGGGTTTATTACCTCCTTATAGTGGTTGCAATCACTTCAAAAAGGGGTGCCCTTACCCTAAGAAGCTTCCCAATTCATCTTTTGGTGGGAGAAGCTCATCATTCAAAAGTTGTAAGCAATTATTTGGGGTTTGGTACTGTAGCAAGTCACTATTCACAGAGTTACAAGGTTGTAAGTTAAAGTTTAGTAGAAGATATATCTAGCTTTTGAAAAGATCTATGTTATATGTTGTATGCAATCTATTATGTAATGAAGAAAGTATCTTTGGCACTTAAATTGAGTCATTACTCAAATTGTCTTATTAGATTAGTTTATTTAAGTTCCTATTGCATGTAAATGCTTGTTAGTATTGTTAGCATTATTGGCATCAAACGCAAAAACACAAAAAGAAAGAAGAATATCAATTGAAAACAAAAAAATCAGATCTACAAAAATCACAGTGAAACCCAATCAGCAGAGTGGTGGAACACTACAAACAATGTATCATCAAAAATATTGTGACAAATGATAGAATATGATTTGTCAACTATGCAAGATTGTTAGTGATAGTTGGATGAATGCTTCAAAATCAATAGATATTTTTTCTATAAAAAAAATCACAAGGATTACTTAAAACATAATAGAAAAAGGTGTTAACATCATAGCATTAGGAAGATTCAAATTAACACATCAAAGTGAGCACAAAAAAACATGAAATTGTAAGGGTATGAAATTTGTGATGCTACAAGTAGTGTTAGATGAAGCATTGTGCATTAAATTGGCATACAACAACTAGGTGGAAGAGAAATAAGTGAGTTTAAGTTTGAATTTGAAGTTTGGATATTAGAAAGGATCATTTCTATAAGTGTGAAAATGAGTAGATCGCTTTTGTGATTGTATATCCAACCAAAAACAAGAAATGAAAAATTTCAAAATCAACCTCAAACATAGGAGATGATAGCAACATGAGAATATATAAGATATACATTAAATGCTAACTTTCAATTAAAATTACACCATATACATATTTTTCATTGTACAAAGAAGATAATGACTACTAAAATTACACGATTTACATGCTTTTCATTACATAAAGAAGATAATAATGAATGAGACCCTTGCATAAACATTTTTTTTTTAATATACCAAGACAATAAAAAAAACATTTGATTTTCATTATATTAATATGAACACCCACTTTTTTACAACACAATTCTCATTTTCTAATGCATTAACATAATATTATAGAACACTTTTCCTAATTATATCTCCTAATCTTAAACCTAACCCTATTTGTAAATCATTGTCTAACCTTAAACCAAACCACATAGTGATATTAAACCTAACTATATCTATATCCCAAAACCTAAACCTAAGCATAACCATGACCATGATGTAAAACATAACCCTAATCATAATCCTAACCCTAAAATTTATCTTGACCCTAACCCTAACTCAATTCTTAACTAAATTCCTAACCCTAATCCTAACTATGACTCTTAACCCTCACCCTAACTCTATTCTTAACTAAATCTCTAATCCTAAACCTAATAATTTTATATAGAAATTTATAAAATTATTATAATAATTTGATATATTTCTGTATTAAATTATTATAATAATTAATATATTATTATATGATAGTCAAATATTTGTAACATTATTTTTTGAATTAATATTAATAATTTAATAATTTTTCTTTAGTTAAAATATATCAATATATTTTAAATCAAATTATTACCTGAATTATTACCTCAACCCTAACTATATCTATAAATCCTAAACTTACTACAAACCTAAATGTAACCACAAACCTAATGCTAATCCTAACCCTATTTTCATGCGAACCCTAACCCTCATCTTGTTGATAACCCTAACCCTCATTTTAATGAAAACCCTGTCTCTCATCCTAATAATAACCCTAAATATATTCCTAATCTATATATTAACTCTAACCATAACCCTAACTATATATGTTGACCTAACCCTAACCTTAACTACATCTCTTAACCTTAACCATAACCCTATTCCTAACTAAATATTTTTTCAATAATCCTAACAAAATATTAATGATATAATAGATGCCAATAATTTCAAATATATATTTATTTATAAATATTAAATTATTTATATTATTTCAAAAATAATATTACAAATATTTAACTATCATATAATAATATATTAATTATTAGAATAATTTAATATAGAAATATATAAATATAAAAATAATTAATTTAAGATATTTCATGTTGCGGTGCAACTGCTACTAGCATATATATATTTAATAATATATATAAAATATGCCGAGTGATATCCTTCTCGAGGCACCTATTATTAAAATCAATTAATCAATTAAAAATGCAATAGATGCCTTGAAAAGGATATCTCTCAGCATATTTTATATATATTATTAAATATATATATGCTAGTATAGAACACTTTTCAATGCTTCAATGCAATATAAAATTCCTCTTCCCCAGCTTAGTGACACCGATGCGTTCTTGGTCGTAAGATTGGAAGATGCTGACATGTATACAATGATAATAAAATTACGCTAAGTTTTAAAAAAATTGATAATCTCAAAGATCATGGCGTATAAAATGTTCATTTGACAAACTAGCTTGGCCCTCAAATTCGAGGATTGACAGAGATGTAACGCAAAAATCCATGATTTCCTTTTCATGGGGACATATTCAACCTTGAAAATGTTGTCAACATTTGGTTTTATTTATGAACATACATTATTAGATCGAAAACAGGGATTATTCTGTTATCACCACTGTGATTCTGTGAATTGACCTTTTTCCCCTCTGCTGCAATTTAACTTTTTCGTATGAATTTCTGGTGTGTGGTTTTGTTGAATCTGAAAAGGGAAAGGAATTAAGTCATCTGACATGGACAGCCTTTATAAAATTCGCAGGATTTAGTCAGTAAAAGAATAAAATACTTGATTTTCAAATTATAATATATTTGCTTTGTCCAGAAGACTAGTTCAGATTGTCGGTAACAAGTGAATTTTCCAGCAATATATTCAGAGCAACATTCCGGCTGTCTTGCCAAGCCAGTTTAGGTCTTGACCTAAATCAGACCTGTAATGTGACTTTCAGTTTCAGTCCGTTGGATTTTCATTTATTTTTAGATATGCAATATTTTATGTGGCTTTTGTTTTCCCTGCTATGAGATTTATACACTTAACTCTTTGTTTAAAATTTATGCAAAAGCAATTTATAGAAACATTTCATTTCTTGAAGAAAATAAATCAGCTTCACCTCTTGAGAGAGACAATAAACCCAAATCAATAAATATCATAAGCGTTCAAATTTGTCTAAGATAAAAGGAATCTATACAATGTAATAAATGTATTTTGTTACTAATAAATAGATTAATGTAAAGGAATGAATAAAGTATTTTCTTTGTTATTTGTAGAATCAATTTTAGAAATATGGATCTGATTTTGGATTTATAGATCTTATTTACGTTTATGTATTCAAACTTAACAAACTTTTCAAATATTGAAATTTAGCTTGTCTTGATGTCCTTAACAAATGCTTGCTTAAAAACCACTCCTCAAGCTTGATGTTTTGCACTTAGCAAGTTTAATTGTTTTTCTTGTATCAAACTATGTTAAGATGTTGATTTAATGGATAAATAAAAGATTAAGGACAGTGCTCTCAAACATACAAGATGTGTAGTATAAATAGTGAGAGGAAAGGTGAGGAAACTTATTATTTGAAAAACTAATTGCACCATGATCATAAGGTTGAGATGAAATTAAAGACTAACAAGGGGTGCTGCCACAATAATGGGTTACACTTTTTGGGACATCCCTATTTTTGCCTAAAATCACATATTTTTAGAAAATACAATGATTTATGACTTTAAAGGTTCCATTTAAATTTTTTTAATTAAAGAGGGAATGATCAAACCCCCTTAGATCAAACCTACTTGGATAGAACCTTGTTATATTTAAACCATACCTATAATCGAGTCTCCTCTACACCTATCAAAATGCTGATAAAAACCACTTTTGATTTACCTTTTGGGTGATCAAATGAATTCATTTAAAATTTATGTTTTGTAAGCCTGCAACCCTTATTATAAGCTTCCCAAAAAGTATAATTTTAAATATGTTTAATTTGATTATTATATTTATTTTTTATTTCTTGTGAATGTAGGATTTTCAATGAACATCAAATTCCTTATTTCACAAATACGAAAAAAATAGAAAAATAGAGAAAAAAAATTCTAAAAAATACATGTGCACTAGGTATTTATGTCCTCATTCCAACAAAAAAAAAAAGTTAATTCAAATGAATACAAAAAAAGTTATGCAGGCCGAAGTACACCTCTGTCTAAATTATAATTACGTTGACTTGGAAAATTAATTAAAATATATATATATAACAAAAAATTATGAAAAAATATCCATCCCCTACATATTGGTGTGAAAAAATTTCATTTTAAAAATTAGAATTGTATCCTATCTATAAAAAAAGTTGCGTGGGCCGAAGTAAACATCACTTTTTAAAAATGCTGATTAGTAAAAAAAATAAGTTATTAAAAATTACATAAAATGATTCACAATTTATTTTTTAATTTATTTTTTAAAATATAATTATAATCTACACAAAATATCTAACAAATAACTAGTTTGATTCATCTTCAAAACCTTAATGGTTTAGCTGCTATAGGTGTAAGAAAGTGAATGTCTAGTGAAAAATCCTGATTTTAATGTCAAGTTTGGCCAAAAATTGTAACCCATTATTGTGGGATCACCCCAAGACTAATCATGAGCATTCTGAACCCAAGCTCTATGTTGAGGTGGTTGAGAAGCATACAAATAATGTCCACAAGCATTACGAGTACTTCCAAATTGATACCTTTAAGGGAGAGACTAAATTTTGTTGGAAGGAGAGGTTGATAGAAACAAGGTGCAATACCCAATGGTCAAGAAGCACTTGTTGATGAACAACTTCTATTGTAACTTTATTTTCTTGTACTTGTATCTATATGAAGACATTGGAAAATAAGCATTAATCTAGAACATTTGGAAAAGGGAGAAGAATTTCAATCTTTCCAAGTTATACTAGATAAGATTTTCCACTCTAGAAGCATGTCAAATTAGGGTCTATTTTACAATAATTCTATGTCAATCTCTAAGAAGAACTATAGCTTATGAAAAAGATCAACTCTAATTCAAGAAATCATGAATCTAATTCCAAGTATCTTGGGATCCTAGGAAAATTTTGGTGAGAGAGGCTTAAGATTTTTCTAATGTCGAGAAAAGAATGATGATGATTGATAACCCCCAAATGAAGTAATATAGAGCCAATAGGGAAACCTCGATAGAGAAGTACTAAACAAAGTGAGCAACCTTTGACTCAAGAATGGTAGTTTGGAATGTGTGTTGTCAATAAATAGTTAAATATTGTAAAGTCCCCTCTATCATTAAGCTTTCACATCTTAGGAATATGTGGAGAGAGTTCAAAGCATACCCTCTACAAGGTTTTTAATTGTGAAATTATATATTAGACCTACAATTTAACTTCCATCCCATCTATGGTTTTTTTAGTATAAAATATTTTAAGTCATTTTTATTATCCTTGCTATGAGACTTATACAACTAGTTATTTATTTAAAATTTGCAGAAAAGAAAGTTCATAACATATCAAAAGAAAAGTAAATCATCTTCACCTAAATAAGAGATATAGAAAACTCTTCTTAAAATAAATTTAAGGTAAATAGATAGCTAATGTAAGTATTCAAATATATCTAGGACACCCCTATAGTATAAAAAAAAAAGTATTCAAATATATCTTAGATTAAAAAATATGCAAAATGTAATAAATGTATTGAATTAAATGTTTTAAACAAAAAGCAATATATCATCAAAAATATTGTGACAAATGATAGAATACGATTTGTCAACTATGCAAGATTGTTAGTGACAGTTGGATGAATGCTTCAAAGTCAATAAATATTTTATCTCTAAAAAAAATCACAAGGATTAGATAAACATAATAGAAAAAGTGTTAACATCATAACATTAAGACAATTCAAATTAACACACCAAAGTGAGCACAAAACAACATGAAATTGTAAGAGTATGCAATTTTCGATGTTACGCCAAGTGTTGATGAAACATTGTGCATTAAATTGACACACAACAATTATGTGGAAGGGAAATAAGTGACCTTAAATTTGAATTTGAATTTTGGATATTAAAAAAGATTATTTCTATAATGAATAGATCACTTTTCTGATTGTATAACCAACCAAATACAAGAAACAAAAAAATTGAGATTCAAACTCAGACATGGGAAATGATTGCAACATGGAAATATATAAGGCATATGTTAAATGCTAACTTTCAATTAAAATTACACCGTGTACATGCTTTTCATTGAAAAAAAGATAATGACAACAAAAATTACACCATTTACACGTTTTCCATTACACAAAGAAGATAATAATGAATGAGACCTCCCATAGACGTTTTGTTTTTTAATATATAAGATAATAAGAACATTCAATTTTTAATATATTAACATGAACGCTCACTTTTACACAACACAATTCTCATTTTCTAATACATTAACATAATAATATAGAACACTTTTCAATGCATCAATGCAATATAAAATTCCTCTTCCTCAGCTTAGTGACACCCACTAAACTATTTTTAATGGAAAAGGTTAAATCTTGAAGTATAAGTTGAAAGATGCTTTCTTGGTCGTAAGACTCGAAGATGCTGACACGTATACAAAGATAATAAAATTACGCTAAATTTTTTTAAAAATTTGATAATCTCAAAGATCATGGCATATAAAATGTTCATTTGACAAACAAGCTTGGCCCTCAAATTCGAGGCTTTTAACGCGAAAATCCATGATTTCCTTTTCATGGGGACAAATTCAACCTTGAAAATGTTGTCAACATTTGGTTTTATTTACGAACATACATTATTAGATCGAAAACAGGGATTATTCTGTGTTATCACCACTGCGATTCTGTGAATTGACCTTCTTTTCTCTGCTGCAATTTAACTTTTTCGTATGAATTTCTGGTGTGTGGTTTTGGTGAATCTGAAAAGGGAAAGGAATTAAGTCATCTGACATGGACAGCCTTTATAAAATTCGCAGGATTTAGTCGGTAAAAGAATAAAATACTTGCTTTTCAAATTATAATATCTTTGCTTTATGTTTCAGTACGGTTGTTTTTTGCTTTGTCCAGAAGACTAGTTCAGATTGTCGGGAACAAGTGAATTTGCCGGCAATATAATCAGAGCAACATTCCGGCTGTCTCGCCAAGCCAGTTTAGATCGTGAGCTAAATCGGGCCTGCAATGTGACTTTCAGTTTCAGTCCCTTGGATTTTCATTTATTTTTAGTATACAAAATTTTAAGTGCCTTTTGTTTTCCCTGGTATGAGATTTATACACTTGACTCTTTGTTTAAAATTTATGCTAAAGTAATTTATAGACCCGTTTCATTTCGTAAAGAAAATAAACCACCTTCGCCTTGAGAAAGACAATCAACTCCAATCAATAAATAATATAAGCGTTCAAATCTTAGATAAAAGGAATCTACATAATGTAATAAATGTATTTTGTTAGTAATAAATAGATGAATGTAAAGGAATTAATAAAGTGTTTTTGTTTGCTAATTCGTAAAATCAATTTTAGAAATATGGATCTCATTTTCGATTTATAGATCTTATTTGTATTTATGTATTCAAGTATTTATGTATTTAAACTTTACAAATTTTTCAAATATCAATTTAGCTTATCTTGATGTCCTTAGTCAATGCTTGTTTAAAAACCAATCCTCGAGCTTGATGTTTTGCACTTAGCAAGTTTAATTCTTTTTTTTGCATCAAACCATGTTATGATGTTGATTTAATGGATAACTAAAAGATTAAGGACAATGCTCTCAAACATACAAGATGTGTCAAATGCTTGCAATGTTGATTATCTAATAAACACTAATGATAATGTGTGCAAGTAATAATTGATCTCTAAAAATGAGGTCTAAAATATGATTGTGATGTAGGAAAAAGAGATCTAGGATCTAAATCACACCTTGTCCTACATCACAATGGAAAGAACAAAAAATGATTACAAATACCCACTTACCTACTAACCACTATAGAAGAGTCAGAATGGTGGATTGAGGTTTTGGTTCTTTTTTGGGGAGATTGATTAATTGATTGGTAATTGATTAAATTTGAAGATGCAAATGTAGACCTGAGCTAATTATGCAACTACAATGAACTATTATGATTTTAGAAAAGTATAGAATAGAAACACAAAAAGCAATTACAAAAGAGCATGTTAGAGTAAAGGTTTTAACTTAATTATGTTAATTAAGTTACCTTTATTCCTCTCTTAAGATTTCACTTTAGTTTGCATATTGTGACATTTAATAATTATATTAATTATTAAATGTCTACCTATTAGGGTTACCTTTAGGCCTTTTGTCTGATCTCATTTGCATGGGGATCGATCTTGTAAATATTTTGCATTCCATTGTTCGTAATATATCTTCATGATATGTAGCTTCAAACCCTCTCTTGCTTTTTTCTCCATTCTCTTCCCTATGACAGGTATCTCTTTGCATGCAAGTGTTCTTGGACTCTGAAGTTTTTTTTGACAACCTCTACATGGTATCAGAGTGGACCTACTGTAGCCTGTTCTTGTTTTGAAGAATTTGGAGCTTCTAAGGTTGGATCTAGCTTGCTGTGCTCTTTAGCTCTGATTTTTGTAGGTCCGGGGTTGCCTAATTCTTGGGCATTTGTGGTCAAAACGAACTTCTACTGAGTCCACAAAGACCCTCAAAACCTCTATTTTCATATAAAATTTGTCCAATTTTGATACAATTCGTACCGTATTATCAAAAAAT
Source organism: Sequoia sempervirens (assembly GCA_007258455.2). Lineage (NCBI taxonomy): Eukaryota > Viridiplantae > Streptophyta > Pinopsida > Cupressales > Cupressaceae > Sequoia > Sequoia sempervirens. The sequence continues at coordinate 362,841,780 of VDFB02353493.1, read as the reverse complement.
TGGCCTTTGGCTATAATGCCCTGTGGCAATAATCACTTACTATAATAAAAAAAATCAAGTACACAAGATTAAGTCTGAAGCTTTTTTTGTGTTTTCCTATTTTTTCGCTGAAAAATCACTACTGGGGTTTCATTTCTTGCATTATGGGGGAGTTTTTTTCTTGCTTTCTATCATTTACTTCAGAAAACTAGAAACTCTTCGCATTAAACATTCATTAAACCTCTCCAAACATGGTCGAAAACCCTTCTTTTGTTGAACTTCTCACACCTCATAACTATCATACTTGGAAGACATTCATGACACGTCTTCTCAAATCAAAGGAGTTGTGGTCTTGTTTAGATACAGTTCAACCAGTTTTGACACGGCCATTTGAGGTTATGCAGCATAGAAATAAGATGGATGAGGCTATCATGGGTTTGATTTCCTTACATCTTTCAGAAAACTTATTGTTTCATCTTGATGGGTGTAACAGTCCTCTTGAAATGTGGACCAAGCTCAATGATTTATTTGGTACCATCAATCAGTTATGTGCAATACATATTGAGGCAGAGTTGACTTCACTTGTACCTGATTCTTTTCCCTCTATTGAGGACTTTCTGATGAAATTCAAACAACAGAGATCTCTTCTACAGGGTTGTGGTAAAAATAAATCAAATGAGGAGTGTATTTACCTGATACTTTCTAAGCTTCAAGGTCCTTTTCAGATATTCTCTTCGACATTTTATTCCACCATGGATGCATTGGGAAATCGCTTTACCATGCCTACTTTTGAGGCGCATTCTATGATCGGTTGACACAAAAGCAGGCCAAGATATCACAGTTGGATGCTCTCACAAGATCACAACACCAAGCATTGGTAGCACAGTCATCTCAGGGGAAGCAGAAGTAGAAGCAGAAATAGAAACTAAAGGCCATAGAGCATTGGAAGGATTCCAGTTCACAGAACACCTCTGATTCACCTTCTCCTAAAGGGGAATCATCGAAGAAAGACAGACCTAAGTGTGCTTATTGTACTAAGCCAGGACATGATGAGTCTAAGTGTTATGAAGAAGATAGATGGATATGCAAAATAGGTTTCAGATTTGACAACTCTTCTTGAGAGGAACAATATTCATCACTCTTCTTCATCTACATTAGGCGGGTCTTCTTCTTCACCATCATTCCAGACAAATGGACAGGCCCCACATAAGGGTCATGCATTATGTGTAGCCACTAGTTCACATTCATCTAGATGGCTATTGGATGCAAGTGCTTCACACCATATGGCATCTTCTCAGGACATGTTCTCATCTTTCGAGGTTGTGTCCTCACCACACATATTGATGGGTAATAACACTTATATGAGTGTATGTGGGAAAGGTTCTATCGACATTGATGATGATACATTCAATGATGTACTATGTGTACCATCTTTGTCCACTAACCTTCTCTCCATCTATCAGATTGCTCACAGTGGGATAGGGAAGACAATTGAGTTTACACCCGATTCAGTGCACATCAGAGACATTTAGACTGGCAATATTGTTGCAATAGGGACAGTTGATCATTCTTCTCGTTTATATGCATTCACACACTTTGGTCCACCATCTCCACTGTCTAATTATTCATCTCTCTCTACAAGAGAGCATGTAGTATCTAAGGTGAAGTTTCGTCACTTGAACTTATGTGTTCTTCCATCTATTCATGAGACTAGTGTTGAGACTTCTACACCTCTACCTCCTGTTGAGATCACATTTGTTCAGCAGGATTCCTCTTTAGCTGTGACTAACATTGTAGCTCCACTCATCGAGCCATCAAGTGCAGTTGTTAAGGCCATATCAGAGGATATTCCTTTCCTCATAGATGATAGTTTCAGCACACCTATTATCCCATCTTCATTGGAGATTCCATTTCAGGATCATCTTGAGTTGTTTGATGCACCATCCTATTATTCAGACACTCATACTGCAGTTCAATTCTTTAGTGAGCATCATCCAGGACTTCCATTTTCACCTCACATCCAGGGATTTCCTCTTCCTCAACTATTGGATCCATTTCTTCCTCTGAGGAGACACATTGGTTTGATCATTGGCACAGGGGTTCTCTCATTCTGGGGGACTTTGGAGTCTCTTCTCTCTCCTATGGGGGGAACATATTTTGTACTTGTGTGATAGAAGCAGTTCTTGGGGGGTCATGTTGAGTCCTCCTTCTATCTCTCTTCTTCTTTCACTCTTGTTTTTCATCTCTTTTTGGAGAGGATTTTTTTCCCACTGGGTTTTCTCCTTTACTCTGCTTTATAGAGATTTGGTTGTATTCAGGTTCTTGATCAGGCCTAGTTATCGGGACCCTTGTTTACTTTCATGCATTACAATTACCTTTGCTTTCTTGCACATGTTTGTAGCTGCACTCTTGCTCATCTTAAGGGGGGTGTTAGAGTAAAGGTTTTAACTTAATTATGTTAATTAAGTTACCTTTATTCCTCTCTTAAGATTTCACTTTAGTTTTCATATTGTGACATTTAATAATTATATTAATTATTAAATGTCTACCTATTAGGGTTACTTTTTAGGTTTTGCTTGATCTCTTTTTAAGGCTTAATCTTTGTAAATATTTGCATTCCATTGTTCTGATAATATATCTCTCGTATTATAGAGCTTCAAAACCCTCTCTTTCTTTTTTCTCCATTCTCTTCCATGTGACAAGTATCTCTTTGCATGCAGGTGTTCTTGGACTCTGAAGTTGGTTTTGACAACTTCTACAGAGCAAAGTGCAAAGACAGAGGAACTTCGCATGTAGAAATATGAGCTTGAATTGGCTGAACAAGGGCATTGGCATCCTAGACTTGAAAATGTAGACCTTCAAAATCAAAATTTAGATCTTAGTTGACCACTGTCTATCAGCTATTCCTTTTTGTACTCAATTTTTCAACTTTATTTGTCATTGATTATTTCCACTTTCCTCAATTATTGACCTATGAGGTTTGAATGATTGATTGAGAAATTAGGTTTTCAATCCTCTCCCACATATGCTTCAAATTTGTCACTTGCATATAAGAGAGGAGGGAAAGGGTTGTGTCGTATAGGGGCTTGCCTAAGTCAAACCCATTTTTGTATTTCTACCTCCACAATGGCTATGATGATGTAAAAGATAATGCTTACCCTAGGTTGGAAAGAGGTAAATGGATAAAAGAATGATAAATTGGCAAGTGTTGCAACTTACAAGTCAAATCTTCTTTCCTTGATAGGCTAAAGTCATTGTACTCATCACCTTCAAGGAGAATTGGATGCTTGATTTGAATTCATGCAAGGGTTGGTGCTCACAAAATAAATGGACATGAAACATAAATAAACTTACATGAAAACTTGATACATTACTAACATGATAACTTGATCTTGTTTACCAATTTTTGATGCCGTACTATTTTATTATGCTTCTCAATTACAATGGAAACAAGGGATTGAATATAGTGACTTGAACATGTTAACAAAAACTATACTATTACAAAGCTAACACACACACAACTTTAAAACAAGTGCCACTTAGTGGCTAGTACTTTCCTTTATAGTATTGTAATTATTGTTTTCTAGATTTGAAAAAATTAAATGTAAGTTTTATTAATGTGAATAAAAATAAATGTAAGTTTTGTTAATTATATTTTTTTAGTATTGTTAATAAGTTCTTTGCATGATGTAACCCTAACCCTAACTCTACTGCTATTCCTAACCCTAACCTTAACCCTAACAATAAATTCTAAACCATTATCCTAATGCTAGACCTATCTCTAACCCTAACCATGGTCGTAACACTATCCATAACTATAAACCTAACATTAAACCTTGAATTATTAACCATAATCATAACCCTAACCTTTCCCTAACCCTAATGATAAACTATAATCCTAACCCTAACCCTAAGTACATCCCTAACTGTAGCCAAAAACCCTAATCTTAAGCCCATCTCTAGTCTTAACCATAAGTGTAACTCTAAACCTAACCCTAAACCATAACTTAGCCTAATCTAACCCTAATCCTAACCCTAATTCTCATAACCCTAACCCTAACTTTAGCACAAACAATAAACTCTAAACCATGCTCTTAACCCTAACTAAAACCATAATATAAAATAAAAATATATATAAATATCTAACCTAGAAATATTAAATTCTTCTAAAAAATGATTCTATTAATTTAATTTAAATATTGAAATGTTCATATCTTTAATATAAATTAATGTTATGCATTCTAATAAAAAAAAAAATTAGTTTCTAAATTTTTAATTTGAATAATAACAAATCAAAAAAATTGAAGACAAAAATATAATACTATAATTTATTATTATAATTTAATATAACTAATTAAAATATATATTAAATCTAATATATTAAACCTTATTTAATATTATATTAAATTATTATAATATAATAATATTATATTATTATTAATATTAGTATTATTTTATATATAAAAAAATTCTTAATATATTTATATTATTAATATTAAGAATATTATATTAATATTAGGGTAAGTGCAACAAGATGGTTCCCAAAAAGGGGGCTTAAGTGGCCACTTTTTTTCTGAAATCAGGAAATGTTGACCTTGGACGTGAAATTTAGGATAGTTACACTCAAAAATTTTAGATGGAACAAAAACAAGGATCGAAGTGCTCCGAGTATACTTTCTAAACTACTAATTTATTTTGAAAATGGTTGAGATTAAGGGGTTCAAAAGGGGGATGCACATAAATTGGTGTTGTTTTTGTCAGAAAAACATAACATAGCAACTCTTGTACGACTTGAGCATGGTGAACTTTTTTGTAGTATTTTTAAAATTCATATAGTCAGAAGTTAGCTTAATAGGATCTATTATGCACAATTTTTCCTTATAATTTTTTAATGAATATTTTATTTTTACTAATTTTCTAAGTGGGCACTTCCTGAAAAGCAAAATTTTGGCCGTGCTCCACTACAAATTTTGAAAATAATTGATTTTTTTCTTTTTAAAAAAATTTGTAGAATGGAGTCTAGTTTCTAAAAATGTAATTTATTTGAAATTTTGATGAATGGTTAATTTATAACAAAAAAAACACTAAACACTACTTTTTGGAAAAAAACAGACATACAAACAAAAGAAATTATGGATGAAAGGCTTAACATTGTTGAAAAGTGAAAAAAATTACATCGTTGGATAGCTAAGAGAGAACCTAGCATTACCCATGTTTTCATTTTTGTGGATATTGAACTAGATGCAATCTTGATGGTGAGCACGGACTCAATTATGTGAAAAATTGTAGAATTTGCAAAAACACATCTTCGGCCTTGTTGGGAATGCCCTCCAAGCCTTTGGGTTGGTATTCCAAGGCAAATAATTTCACTTTTTACTTTGTTTTTAACGTGAAATAACGTGTGCACGTTATAACACAAGTGCGTTTTTTTTTTTTAAATCATAAGTGGCCAGAAAATTGGTACCCAACTTCATGCACCTGCCCATTAAATTATTATTATTATATTATTACTAGTATTTTTATATTTACAATAATATTTTTATATTAAAAAATTTATTGCTATTATTTTATTATTATTATTAATATAATTACTAAAATATTATTATTCTTTTATTATCATAATTAATTTGACTTTGTGTTTCATATAGAAATATTAATTTAATCACTAACTCTTAAATAAAAAATATATTTAATAAATGTTATATTACTAATTATTATATATTAAATTAATTTTATAAACAAAATAAATAATATATATATATATATATATATATATATATATATATATATATATATATATATATATGGTACGTAAGGATAATTTGTATTGATGTAAAAAGAGATACAATTGTCTACTCAGCAAGAAACCCAAAAATAGACACCATTGTGTTGAAACACACCAACACCCCCAACCTACCATCAACAACCGGATCGATCCAGACCATATGCCAATGCAGGAGGACTATACTATCTACTAACCATAGACTTATTATATTTACATATACTTAGAAGAAATCCATACAGACTACTGACTATGTTGCTTACAGAAACCCATTTGCCTTGGCAAAGACATCGAACTCTGGAACCCAATTGAAGCCGCTCACAGGCTTGAGTTGTAGAGCCTTCTTCAAGTAATTTTCCCCATTGGCCGCCAATTTTCTATGTCTAACCAAAGGCATGCCCTTAACATCTAACAAGAAAGGGTAGTATTTGATGACTTCGCTAGGAGCTTGTAGTAGAGTTAGGTCGCACGAGCGAGGAGCACTACTAGTGCTAGGTATTGCAACATATAAAATTTCCTCAAGTCCAACCAGCAAGTCCTCCTTGAAGAGTTTGCGCACCAAAGCCTTCGCCTCTGCCTTAGCCATATAGGTATCTAACAGAGAAGATAGGAACCTTGACACAATGTGGAATAGTGGTTTACAATTGAAGTGAGGAAGGAAAACTCACATAAAATGAATGCATGGAAAAAAAATTATTTTAGGGGTTCGTACGAACCTATTGGTTTGACTGAACCCATTAGGGGTTCGCTAGAACCTAAGTTCGGGCGAACCCTCCTAATACTTTCCTACCAAAAAATCCATGAAAACCCCTTATAGAAGGGGGGTTCAAATGAACCAGGGTTCGAATGAACCCTAGTTCGAGTGAACCCCTAGGGGTTCGCTCAAACCCCCTTTATTCCTCACCCCCTCCCTGAGACAAAAAAAAACCTGAATTTTCGCACTTCGGACTCGGGTTGAGGATGAAAATGGATGAATTTTCACAAAACCAACTTGAATTAGGCAGTCCTCAGAAGAGCTATCCAATGAATATAATTTTAATATGTTTTGGTTTTATTATGTATTTGTTTTTTTAGTTTTATTAAACATGGGTTTTTCATCGAAAATAAGCTTTTTGTGGAAAAATAGCAGATTATCAAAAAAAAAATTGAAAAATATAGAGTGCGAGCTGTTGAGAATGCTTGATCCAAACAAAAAAAAAAAAAAAATTGATTCGATATATACAAAAGAGTTTGTGCAATATAGGTCCTCGCTATGTCTAAATTGTAATTGGTTTGACTTTGAAACTTGATTAAAGAAAAGTAATCAATAAAAACTTTTCTATCAAGTGAGAGCTTTAAGGAATATCGAAGTTACAAATCAAATTCGAGAAAAGAATTAGAATTTTATCTTCATGGAAAAAAGTTATGCATTACGATATTGTGTCACTTTTTAAAAATGTTATTTACTGAAAAAAATCAGTTTTGTGGGAGATGGAAAAAGTGCAATTTGATTCCAAAATTTTTTAATAAAATTTTTTAGAATCTACAGACAAAATGTGACGAGACTCTAGTTTTCATCATCTTCAAATTCTTCATGGTTTAGCCGCTATAGGTGCCCGAATGTGAAGATTTAGTTTAAAAAAATAATTTAAGTGTCCAGTTTGGCCAAAAATTGTAAACCACCCTGTGTTAACATGAAATGTCTTGCAGTTCTCTAGATGCCCTTTCCCTAACACCATTTTCACTGTGACCATAGTAAGGTGGTCAATGTTGAACAAAATTCTCTTCAGCTGCTAATCAGAAACCCCATAGAAAGCCAATTATTGGACCTTACAGTTGAGGTGAATTGGAGTGTCTACTCTGAGACACATACTTTCGTAGACATCTTGACAATGGATTTCAACTGTTCCACCATTTGCAACTATCAAAAACCAATATCTAGAAGGAGGAAAATACTAAAAGCTACCACAGCGATGCCACCTTAATGTGATTTATAAATGCAGGATACACCCAAATCTTGCCATCCATTATTACATTGTACATAATTGTGTGAACCTCCCCACTAGCCAACTTGTAAACATTGCCATGTTGCCACCTTGGTCTTGGAGTACATGATGAGGTGGAGTCATGATCCAGTGAATGACTCGTAAAACCATAGCATAGTGGTTGTAAACTCATTGGATCAAAGAAGCACGCATTATCATTATTTGAAAAGACAAATTGTGGCATAGATTAATGATAATGCCCCAAAATTCACCAACGCCCAGGCCCAAATGATGTGGTAGCAACCTAAGCCTTCAAATGTCGATACACCATAAAAATGGACTTTCCACAATGGATGTGGAAAGTCGCCTGCCCAACCTCCCACAATAAATATAATATATATTAAAATACTTAAAATTTAGATATTACATGTTGGCTATGTTTCTTCTTTTATTATTAATATAGAATTGTAATATATATTAAAATGATTATTTATTGTACAAGTTATTTATTTTATATTATATTATTAAAAACATAAAATATATTATATATATCTTATTAAATTATAGAACATTATATTTGAAGAACATAAAATTTTAGTTTTTAATTGGTTTAAAACCAACTTATTAATAACTAATTAACAACTTAAATAAATAAAATAATTTTTCAATAATTCTAAAATAATTTCTATAAATCTATGTAAAAGACTTTCTTGAGATGATTTGAATTGTGATACAAATAAATAAACACAATTGAATCCCAATTTTTCTTATCTAAATGATTGTTGTTTTTAATTTAAAACTACTTAAGATTTATTTATTTTTGGATTGCTTACTTTATTTAAGAACACTTTTAATCTTATTTAAGAGTATTATTTATTTACTTTTAACTATTTTTTTAATTTTCTTCTATTTTACTTTAGACTTATTTTATTTTATTAAATTGTTTGTTTTGTTTTTATTTGAAGAATTGTTTTATATTTATATGAAAATATTAATTACATTTTAAAAATTCATTTAATTCTTTTATTTTGTAAAAGTGAATATGTAATATTTGAATATATCTATGTAAAAATTAAATTATTTTATTTACTTAACAATTATTTTAATTTACTTTAGAATTATTTTACATTACTTTCTTTATATTTATTTTCGCTATTTTTATTAAGAATGATTTTTATTTATTTAAAATTTATTTTATTTTACTCGAAGAATTATTTTTATTTTTTAAAATACATGTCATAATTTTTGTTAACACATTCAATCATTATAAAAATGATGGGAGCTATGAATTAGTGAGATCATAGACGGAAGACCTCATCCCCAACATGAATATTCAACAATAACACCCCAATCTTGATAAAAACCACAACACCACAAATTCACCATCACATTATATCATTACCAACCATTATTAAACAATTTTTATTGATATAGAACAAAATTTATATTTTAAATATATAATAAAAATGTCATAAAAATTAATATTTTAAAATATATAATATATAAAATAACGATATTCCTTGATATTGAACATGAGGTTTTTATAATATTCGCTCAATTATAATTGGAGTTTAAATTTCGTAATTAGGTAGATATTCAATATTTGCCTTTAAAAGAAATAAATATTTAATTGCATGATAATTACCCGCGGTTTCCAGAAAACAAGCACTAAAATCTAAAAACAGCGACTTGCAATCTGTGGGAGAATTTTTTATATTTTTAAATAAACGTGACCATAATTTTTTTAAAGAACAGGGCACGGACCATGAAATGCCACGCTTAACCCAAGATTTTGTAGAGGCGAATATCTTGCGGGAAATTGAGGTTGCAAAGCAAAAGTTAATCTCTGCACATGCACGGGCGGGAATCGGGATGGCGGTGTACGTTGAAACAATGAATGAACTGCCACGTACTTTTTCTTTTTTATTTGTCCAATCATCAATGTATGTCTTGTATATTGCAGACCCATGTCCTTATGTTTTGGCCCCACCTTCTGGCCTGCACGTCTTTCACTGCGATTCTCTAATTCCATTTTTTTAAGTTACAGTAATTTTTATATAATAATTAGTAGTTTTCTGTAATTATTTTTAAGAATTAGTTTTGACTTGCAGCTTATGTCTTTATGGTTTGAGATCAAATGCATCTGCAGTCATAAAAGTGATTTAAAATTTCAAATTTTGCTTGCGCCTTTCTTTGTAACTATTGTGTGTTGATTTAATTTGTAAAATTGTTTCATTTGATTTTTGGTGTTGTATTTAAAAGGCCAACACTAGTTCATTTTAGGGATATCCTAGAGTCAATTATCATAACATATCCATCTCTTACATCTTAGAGCTATCATTTACTACTTGTAATGTATTATCAAGAGCATTCATTGAAAATTTGCATTGCATAATCATTGGAGTCATCTTTCATGTTTGGGTAAAATGGTGATCATGTATCTAGTTGTTCACTCAATATCCTTAGCGTTTGACATAAGGGAAGAAATTATCTATGTCTTGTGTAAACCATCAAATAGTTACTACTTGTAATGTATTAAATCAAGAGCATTCATCAAAAAAAAAAATATTGCACAATCATTGAGGGCATCTTGCATGTTTGAGAGTGTTTTTCCTAGTCATGTAACTAGTCATTGACTCAATATCCTTACACCATTTGACACAAGGGAAGCAATTATCTTTGTGTCATGTAAACCATCAAATATTAGAACCTATTTTTGTGAGAATATATTGAAAACAACAAGGAAAGTTGAAATCAACCTTCTAATATCTTGTAGAGACTAGATCCATGGGTGTAGACCAAATCCAAAAGACAAATCACAAAATGCACTTACATGATTGAATCTGCAATCATAGAAATGAACCAAAGTGAATAAAAAAACATTATTTGATTCCAAAGCATTCATCTAATCTTCATTTATGTTTATGCACTATTGACGAATCACATTGTCATTTGTCATAGTTTTCCAACTGTGTACATTCATTTTTCAAAGCATTTAATTTAATCACATTTATTACACCTTCACAACATTTAATATATGGTAGATTATGAATACTTAGGCTATTTATTTATCTCCCCTTTAAATTTATGTAAAAATGGAGTTTATTATCCTTGCATTTTGAAAAGGGTGGTTAAATTTTCTTTTCATTTTGGTGAACCCTTTCATTCATATGTCCTTGAAGGTTTTATCTTCTAATATTTATTATTATTCAAATTCAAAATTGACTCGTTTTACTTTATATTTCTATCTCTCTTTTCTATACCACTTTGTGGTTTGTTTATCCCGTCAGTTGCTCAAAATTTTAATCTTCCTTTATGAAGGAGTGAGAGTCTTAACCCTAACATAGCTAGGCACTCAAACAAAAATGACTCCCTTTCTAATATAAATACTTATAGTTCTTATGTACTAAGAAGCATAATAAATAACATGAAGAACACAAAGCTTATTATCATGATGCTTGTGTAGTCAAGCACGATATTTCCCTTACTGGAAAATTACCCATTAATGTTATGCTCAATGTTACTTCTTTGGTCTAGACTTAGTTACTACTTTATGTAACATGCCAATCTTTACTCTATAATTTTCACCTAAGTTTTAACTCACTAAATGAATAATTCAATGTTTCCAAAAAAAGGAAAATATTTTTCAATAACATAATTTGCATGGTGCATAAAGAACTTCATATAACATTTGCATAATCGAAATATCATAACTAAACTTCAATTAAATGAAACTCATCTTTTCAAATACAGTTTATAAATAGAATTCATCATCATTTATACAATTTCATAATTTACAAGAGAACAAGGTCAAGGTATCCTCATCTGGATTACTCTTCTATTCCACAAGTCTCAGCATGTCGTCTGCAAGAGGGAGAGCATCACCCAAGAATTTTACCTCCAACCATAGACCAGCAGTCCCTCGCACACCTTCCAACTGAAAGTGGCCCTTCCCTTCGACGAAGATATTGGTATGGGAACCCCTAGTATTGCCATCTGAGTATCTAGAGTTGTGTCCTACATGACAAGTACAACCATACAATTATGGATACCTTCCAACTATACATGACACTACTAATAAGTTATATAAACCTAGAGCATAGTGAACCAACAAGTACAAGCAACGACTTTTATAGTTACTTTGGCCAAATTGTTGATATATATAATCATCCACTTTCTAAGGAAGCAGTGTCGTAAATTCACCCACCTCTAACTCGACTTGGAAATCTTATTGACCTATGGTTAACTCTACTCTTGGTTTGACCCAAAGGTTAACTAACTCAAATATAATCTCTTTCAATAGTGACAACTTCATTAGTGTCAACTAATCGACCAAGTTGGTTACATACTCTTCAAGACTTTGAACACCCATGTTACGTTCACGTAATATCATGGGCCTTGGCAACTACCACTTGTTCAATTCATTTCTTCTATGTTAGTAAACAACTTGACTAGTTATCTTCTTCTGACTAGAATACCCAAGTTACACTCTTGCAACATTTAGGGTCTAGGCAACTGCCTCTTATTTGAGTCCTTAGTTTTAATCATGGGAGTAACTACTCTCCTATTTTATGCACAATTGGTCAATACTGATGACAGAATTTCATCGATTAGATGCACTTGGTCTCAATCTAAAGTACTAACAATATGTTAATACATAATAATCTATTATTAAACTTAAATTGAAGATTACTTCTTCGTATTAAATTTTTAGTTGTCCAATGTTTATTCGTTGGCTTCATTCCTAAATAACTCCATACCGAATATGGTTAATCTTGGAGTGAACATAAATAGACAATCGTCTTCTTCTTAAATAATGGGTTAGGCTCTTCTTTGTCATAACAAGTATGGTTTCGTTCTTCTAGAACACCATAATTGATCTGGTTAATCATGATATTAAATATCATTCAATTTGATTCATTAGAAAACTTTATATTCATAGTAATGTCAAATAATAATTTAGCATATTAAGTTGTTAAACTTCTAATAACTCAATTGAGAACAATCTGACTAATCTCCAAATTCCTCATAGGTTTCTTCCAAGTTATCCTTTACATAATTATGTAGGGTACCTACGATTGTCTGTATATAGATATTCTTGACACATATATTCTCATATATAAATGTATGATAAGTCTATAGCCATGTTGGAGAATATTTTCTACTTGAGAGTTATATGTGGGTAAACCTACAAAAGTGGTTTACAATTCGAGTGAGGAAGGAAAAGTGGCAAAAAATGACCCCATACAAAATAATTTGGTTTTTGGGGTTTGAATGAACCCTTTGGTTTGAGTAGACCAAAAAAGGGTTCGAATGAACCCTAGTTTGTGCGAACCAATTAAATGCAAGGTGGACCCCATACTGCCAAAAAAAACAATGAAAACTCCTTTTTTGAAAGGGGGTTCAAATGAACCCTGGTTTGAGCGAACCCCCCTTTGCCCACCTCCCTGCTCTCTGGCACAAAAAAAAACTAGAATTTTT
>VDFB02353493.1:362799990-362828474 GCA_007258455.2 Sequoia sempervirens | reverse complement strand
AAAGATTTCATCTGTAAGTGCCTCAAATTTTAAGGTCAAATGTGTCAAATACTGAAAATCAGGGAAAACACTTCCACTTTTTGGCACCCGAAAAACCTATGTTAAATAAAACTAAAAAAAAAAATAGATAATAAAACCAAAACATATTAAAATTATACTCGTTGGATAGCTTGTCTCGAGGACTACCTGATTCCAGTTGGGTTTGTGAAGCATCCTCCATTTTCATCCTCAATCCGAGCTTCAAAGGGAAAAAATTCTAGTTTTTTTTTGTGCCAGAGAGCAGGGAGGTGGGCAAAGGGGGGTTCGCTCAAACCAGGGTTCATTTGAACCCCCTTTCAAAAAAGGAGTTTTCATTGTTTTTTTTGGCAGGATGGGGTCCACCTTGCATTTAATTGGTTCGCACGAACTAGGGTTCATTCGAACCCTTTTTTGGTCTACTCAAACCAAAGGGTTCATTCAAACCCCAAAAACCAAATTATTTTGTATGGGGTCATTTTTTGCCACTTTTCCTTCCTCACTCGAATTGTAAACCACTTTTGTAGGTTTACCCACATATAACTCTCAAGTAGAAAATATTCTCCAACATGGCTATAGACTTATCATACATTTATATATGAGAATATATGTGTCAAGAATATCTATATACAGACAATCGTAGGTACCCTACATAATTATGTAAAGGATAACTTGGAAGAAACCTATGAGGAATTTGGAGATTAGTCAGATTGTTCTCAATTGAGTTATTAGAAGTTTAACAACTTAATATGCTAAATTATTATTTGACATTACTATGAATATAAAGTTTTCTAATGAATCAAATTGAATGATATTTAATATCATGATTAACCAGATCAATTATGGTGTTCTAGAAGAACGAAACCATACTTGTTATGACAAAGAAGAGCCTAACCCATTATTTAAGAAGAAGACGATTGTCTATTTATGTTCACTCCAAGATTAACCATATTCGGTATGGAGTTATTTAGGAATGAAGCCAACGAATAAACATTGGACAACTAAAAATTTAATACGAAGAAGTAATCTTCAATTTAAGTTTAATAATAGATTATTATGTATTAACATATTGTTAGTACTTTAGATTGAGACCAAGTGCATCTAATCGATGAAATTCTGTCATCAGTATTGACCAATTGTGCATAAAATAGGAGAGTAGTTACTCCCATGATTAAAACTAAGGACTCAAATAAGAGGCAGTTGCCTAGACCCTAAATGTTGCAAGAGTGTAACTTGGGTATTCTAGTCAGAAGAAGATAACTAGTCAAGTTGTTTACTAACATAGAAGAAATGAATTGAACAAGTGGTAGTTGCCAAGGCCCATGATATTACGTGAACGTAACATGGGTGTTCAAAGTCTTGAAGAGTATGTAACCAACTTGGTCGATTAGTTGATACTAATGAAGTTGTCACTATTGAAAGAGATTATATTTGAGTTAGTTAACCTTTGGGTCAAACGAAGAGTAGAGTTAACCACATGTCAATAAGATTTCCAAGTCGAGTTAGAGGTGGGTGAATTTACGACACTGCTTCCTTAGAAAGTGGATGATTATATATATCAAAACTTTGGCCAAAGTAACTGTAAAAGTCATTGCTTGTACTTGTTGGTTCACTGTGCTCTAGGTTTGCATAACTTCTTAGTAGTGTCATCCATAGTTGAAAGGTATCCATAATTGTATGGCCGTACTTGTTGTGTAGGACATAACTCTAGATACTCAAATGGCAATAATATGGGTTCCCATAACAATCTCTTCATTGAAGGGAAGGTCCATTTCTAGTTTGAAGGTGTATGGCGGACTGCTGGTCTATGGTTGGAGGTAAAATTCTTGGGTGATGCTCTCCCTCTTGCAGACGACATGCTGAGACTTGTGGAATAAAAGAGTAATCCAGATGAGGATACCTTGACCTTGTTCTCTTGTAAATTATGAAATTGTATAAATGATCACGAGTTCTATTTATAAACTATATTTGAAAAGATGAGTTTCATTTAATTGAATTTTACTTATGATATTTCAATTATGCAAATGTTATATGAAGTTCTTTATGCAACATGCAAATTATGTTATTGAAAAAGAAATTTTCTATTTTCTTATTTTTGGAAACATTGAATTATTCACTTAATGAGTTAAAACTTAGGTGAAAATTATAGAGTAAAGATTGGCATGTTACATAAAGTAGCAACTAAGTTTATCAAAGAAGTAACATTGAGCATAACATTAATGAGTAATTTTCTAGTAAGGGAAATATCTTACTTGGCTACACAAGCATCATAATAATAAGCTTTGTGTTCTTCATACAATATTTATTATGCTTCTTAGTATAAGATCTATAAGTATTTATATTAGAAAGGGAGTCATTTTTGTTTGAGTGCCTAGCTATGTTAGGGTTAAGACAATCACTCCTTCATAGAGGAAGATTAAAATTTTGAGCAGCTCATGGGATAAACAAACTGTAAAGTGGTATAGCAAAGATAGATAGAATATAAAGTAAAATGAGTCATTTTTGAATTTTAATAATAATAAATATTAGAAGATAAAACCTTAAGGGACATATAAATGAAAAGGTTCACCAAAATGAAAAGAAAATTTAACCACCCTTTTCAAAATGCATGTAGAATAAACTCTATTTTTACATAAATTTAAAGGGGGGATAAATAAATAGCCTTAGTATTCATAATCTACCATATATTAAATGTTGTGAAGATGTAATCAATGTGAATAAATTAAATGCTTTGGAAAATGAATGTACATAGTTGGAAAATTACGACAAACAACAATGTGATTTGTCAATAGTGCATAAACATAAATGAAGATTAGATGACTGCTTTGGAATCAAATAATGTTTTTTATTCACTTTGGTTCATTTCTATGATTGTAGATTCAATCTTGTAAGTGCATTTTGTGATTTATCTTTTGGATTTGGTCTACACCCATGGATCTAGTCTCTACAAGCTATTAGAAGGTTGATTTCAACTTGCCTTGATGTTTTCAATCTATTCTCACAAAAATAGGTTCAAGTATTTGATGGTTTACATGAGACAGAGATAATTGCTTCCCTTGTGTCAAACGCTGTAAAGATATCAAGTCAATGACTAGTTACATGATCAAGGAAAACACTCTCAAACATACAAGATGCCCTCAATGATTGTGCAATATAACATTTTTGATGAATGCTCTTGATAATACATTACAAGTAGTAAGTATTTGATGGTTTACACAAGGCATATATAATTGCTTCCCTTATGTCAAACACTAAGGATATTAAGTGAACAACTAGATACATGATCAATTACTTTTATCTCAAACATGAAATATGACCTCAATGATTATGCAATGCAAATTCTTCAACGAATGCTCTTGATAATACATTACAAGTAGTAAATGATAGCTCTAAGATGTAAGAGATGGATATGTTATGATAATTGACTCTAGGATATCCCTAAAATGAACTAGTGTTGGCCTTTTAAATACAACACCAAAAATCAAATGAAACAATTTTACAAATTAAATCAACACACAATAGTTACAAAGAAAGGCGCAAGCAAAATTTGAATTTTTAAATCACTTTTATGACATACAGGGCAGAAGGTGGGGCCAAAACATAAGGACATTTGTCTGCAATATACAAGACATACATTGATGATTGGACAAATAAAAAAGAAAAGTACGTGGCAGTTCACTGATTGTTTCAACGTACACCGCCATCCCGATTCCCGCCCGTGCATGTGCAGAGATTAACTTTTGCTTTGCAACCTCAATTTCCCGCAAGATATTCGCCTCTACAAAATCTTGGGTCAAGCGTGGCAATTCATGGTCCGTGCCCTGTTCTTTAAAAAAATTATGGTCACGTTTATTTAAAAAATATAAAAAATTCTCGCACAGATTGCAAGTCGCTGTTTTTAGATTTTAGTGCTTGTTTTCTGGAAACCGCGGATAATTATCATGCAATTAAATATTTATTTCTTTTAAAGGCAAATATTGAATACTCGAATTACGAAATTTAAACTTCAATTATAATTGAGCGAATATTATAAAAACCTCATGTTCACTATCAAGGAATATCGTTATTTTATATATTATATATTTTAAAATATTAATTTTTATGACATTTTTATTATATATTTAAAATATAAGTTTTGTTCTATATCAATAAAAAATGTTTAATAATGGTTGGTAATGATATAATGTGATGGTAAATTTGTGGTGTTGTGGTTTTTATCATCAAGATTGGGGTGTTATTGTTGAATATTCATGTTGGGGATGAGGTCTTTCGTCTATTATGCCTCACTGATTCATAGCTTCCATCGTTTTTATAATGATTAAATGTGTTGACAAAAATTATGACATGTATTTATAAAAAATAAAATAAAATAACTTTTAAATAAATAAAAATAATTTTTAAGAAAAAATAGTGAAAATAAAAATAAAGAAACTAATGTAAAATAATTCTAAAGTAAATTAAAATAATTGTTAAGTAAATAAAATAATTTAATTTTTATATAGATATATTTAAATATTACATATTCACTTTTACAAAATAAAATAATTAAATAAAATTTTAAAATGTAATTAATATTTTCATATAAATACAAAACAATTCTTCAAATAAAAGCAAAACAAACAATTTAATAAAATAAAATAAGTCTAAAGTAAACTAGAAGAAAATTAAAAAAAAGTTCAAATTAAATAAATAATACTCTTAAATAAGATTAAAAGTGTTCTTAAATAAAGTAAGCAATCCAAAAATAAATAAATCTTTAGTTTTAAATTAAAAACAACAAGCATTTAGATAAGAAAATTTGGGATTCAATTGTGTCTATTTATTTGTATCACAGTTCGAATAATATCAAGAAAGTCTTTTACATAGATTTATAAAAGTATTTTAGAATTATTGAAAAATTGTTTTATTTATTTAAGTTGTTAAGTAGTTATTAATAAGTTGGTTTTAAACCAATTAAAAACTAAAATTTTATGCTCTTCAAATATAATGTTCTATAATTTAATAGGATATATATAATATATATATATATTTTAATAATATAATATAAAATAAACAACTTGTAATAAATAATCATTTTAATATATATATATAATTTGATGAGCTAAAGGGGCTCTATTATGAATGGTTCATAAGGCACAACACTTGCTGAAGGTTTTGCAAATGGGGTAAAAACTCAAGCAGGCTTAACCTCGGAGAAAACTCCCTGGTTAAGCGCGCTTGAGCTGGAGCAGTACTGGGATGGGTGACCTCCCGGGACGGACCAGTGCTTCACCTCTATGAGCATCACCTAGATGCAATGAGTGCTATGTGGACCATTCAATATCATGAGAGATGGGTTCTTGTTGAACCACTACTCATGAAACATGGGTCAATGAGTTTGACTTGAAACTACACGGTTGAATCCTGATAGCAATATCATAACTAAAATTTATTTTTTTATCAAAATGCATAACATTAATTTATATTAAAGATATGAACATTTCAATATTTAAATTAAATTAATAGAATAAATTTTTAGAAGAATTTAATATTTCTAGGTTAGATATTTATATATATTTATTTTATATTATGGTTTTAGTTAGGGTTAAGATTATGGTTTAGAGTTTATTGTTTGTGCTAAAGTTACGGTTAGGGTTATGAGAATTAGGGTTAGGATTAGGGTTCTATCTATTAGGCTAAGTTATGGTTTAGGGTTAGGTTTAGAGTTACAATTATGGTTAAAACTAGAGATGGGATTAAGATTAGGGTTTTTGGCTATAGTTAGGGATGTAGTTAGGGTTAGGGTTAGGATTATAGTTTATTATTAGGGTTAGGGAAATGTTAGGGTTATGATTATGGTTAATAATTCAAGGTTTAAAGTTAGGTTTATAGTTATGGATGGTGTTACGACCATGGTTAGGGTTAGAGATAGGTCTAGGATTAGGAAAATGGTTTAGAATTTATTGTTAGGGTTGGGTTAGGGGTAGCATTAGAGTTAGGGTTAGGGTTACATCATGCAAAGAACTAATTAACAATACTAAAAAAATATAATTAACAAAAATTACATTTATTTTTATTCACATTAATAAAACACATTTAATTTTTTCAAATCTAGAAAACAATAATTACAATACTATAAAGGCAAGTACTAGCCACTAAGTGGCAATTTTTTTTAAGTTGTGTGTGTGTTAGCTTTGTAATAGTATAGTTTTTGTTAACAGGTTCAAGTCACTATATTCAATCCCTTGTTGCCATTGTATTTGAGAAGCATAATAAAATAGTATGGCATCAAAAATTGGTAAACAAGATCAAGTTATCATGTTAGCAATGTATCAAGTTTTCATGTGAGTTTATTCATGTTTCATGTCCATTTATTTTGTGAGCACCAACCCTTGCATGAATTCAAATCAAGCATCCATTTCTCCTTGAAGGTGATGAGTACAATGACTTTAGTCGATCGAGAAAAGAAGATTTGAGCACGGTAAGTTGCAACACTTGTCAATTTATCATTCTTTTATCAATTTACCTCTTTCTGACCTAGGGTAAGCATTCTTTTTTACATCATCATAGCCATTGTAGAGGTAGAAATACCAAAATGGGTTTGACATAGGCAAGCCCCTATATGACACAACCCTTTCCCTCCTCTCTTATGTGCAAGGGACAAATTTGAAGCAAATTTGGGAGAGGATTGAAAACCTAATTGCTCAATCAAGCATTCAAACCTCATAGGTCAATAATTGAGGAAAGTGGAAATAATCAATGACAAATGAAGTTAAAAAATTGAGTACAGAAAGGAACAACCAATAGATAGTGGTCAACTTAGAGCTAAAATCTAAATTTTGATTTTGAAGGTCTACATTTTTAGGTCTAGGATGCCAACATCCCTGTCTAGCCAATTTGAGCTCATATTTCTACATGCCAAGTTCCTCTGTCTTTGCACTTTGCTCTTCTATAATTGTTTTTTGTGTTTCTATCTATACTTTTCTAAAATCATAATAGTTCATTGTAGTTGCATAATTAGCTCAGATCTACATTTGCATCTTCAAATTCAATCCATTACCAATCAATTAATCAATCCCCCAAAAAAAGAACCTAAATCTCAATCCACCATTCTAACTCTTCTACAATGGTTAGTAGTTAAGTGGGTATTTGCGATCATGTTTTGTTCTTTCCATTGTGATGTAGGACAAGGTGTGATTTAGATCCTAGATCTCTTTTTCATACATCACAATTATGTTTTAGACCTTATTTTTAGAGATCAATTATTACTTGCACACATTATCATGAGTGTTTATTAAAGAATCTACATTGCAAGCATCTAACACATCTTGTATGTTTGAGAGCATTGTCCTCAATCTTTTATTTATCCATTAAATCAACATCTTAACATGGTTTGATACAAGAAAAACAATTACACTTGCTAAGTGCAAAACATCAAGTTCAAAGACTAATTTTTAAGCAAGCATTAACTAAGAATATCAAGACAAACTAAATTGATATTTGAAAAGTTTGTAAAGTTTGAATACATAAACTCAAATAAGATCACCATATTTCTAAAATAGATTCTACAAAATAACAAACAAAACATTTATTAATTCCTTTACATTGATCTATTTATCACTAACAAAATACATTTATTACATTGTGTAGATTCCTTTTACATGATGTAAGACAGATTTGAATGCTTATACTATTTATTGATTGGAGTTTATTGTCTTTCTCACAGAGGTGAAGGTAATTTATTTTCTTTACGAAATGAAACGTGTGTATAAATTACTTTATCATAAACTTTAAACAAAGAGTTTAAGTGTATAAATCTAATAGCAGGGAAAACAAAGGCACTTAAAATATTGCATATTTAAAAATAAATGAAAATCCAAGGGACTGAAACTGAAAGTCACATTGCAGGCCTGATTTAGGTCAAGACCTAAACTGGCTTGGCGAGACAGCCGGAATGTTGCTCTGAATATATTGCCGGCAAATTCACTTGTTACCGACAATCTGAACTAGTCCTCTGGACAAAGCTAAAAACAACAGTACTGAATCAGAAATCAAAGAAATTATAATTTGAAAAGCAAGTATTTTATTCTTTTACCAACTAAATCCTGCGAATTTTATAAAGGCTGTCCATGTCAGATGACTTAATTCCTTTCCCTTTTCAGATTCACCAAAACCACACACCAGAAATTCATACGAAAAAGTTTTATATGCCATGATCTTTGAGATTATCAATTTTTTATAAATTTAGCGTAATTTTATTATCTTTGTATACGTGTCAGCATCTTCCAATCGTACGACCAAGAACGCATCTTTCTACTTATTATTCAAGATTTAACCTTTTCCATAAAATAAATAAATTATTTTTTCGACTTGCTTCCTTTAAATTATAATTTAAAAGAGAATAAATTAAAGATTAATAAAAATAGTTTAGTGGGTGTCATTAAGCTGGGGAAAATAAAATCTTATATTGTATTGGTGCATTGAAAAGTGTCCTATATTATTATGTTAATGTATTAGAAAATGAGAATTGTGTTGTGTGAAAGTGAGTGTTCATATTAATATATTAAAAATTGAATGTTCTTGTTATTGTCTTATATATTAAAAAACGAAAGGTTTATGGGAGGGTCTCATTCATTATTATCTTCTTTTTGTAATAAAAAATATGTAAATGGTGTAATTTTCATTGTCATTATTTTCTTTGTACAATGAAAAACATGTATATGATGTAATTTTAATGGCGAAATTTGAAAAGGCTGTCCATCCATGTCAGATGCCTCAATAATTCAATTCTTTTCACTTTTCTGATTCCACCAAAAACATACACCAGTCCAGAAATACACATGAAAAAGTTAACTGCATTAGCTGAAGAAAAGTTCAGTGGGCAGAATGGCAATGGTGATGAAAGAATTATCGCTGTTTTTTATCTAATAATGCAGCACTCAATCCTTCCAATCCAAATAGGTAAGTTTTATAATTAAATCCAAATATTGAACTTGTCCCCATAAAAAGGAAATAATGGATTTTAACGTTACGTCCTTATCAAGCCTCGAACTTGAGAGCAAAGTGCATGTCAAATGGAAATCTTATGTGCCATCATCTTTGGGATTGTCAAAATTTACGAAATATAGCGTGATTTTAATTATAGCTTATTCTTATCACTGTAGACGTGTCAGCATCATCCAATCTTACGGCCAAGAACATGTCTTTCAACTTTTAATTCAAGATTTAACCTTTTTCATTTTAAAAAAGGAAAATGAAAAAGACTTGCTTCCTTGAAATTGTGAACTTGTTTTTTAAGATTTAAGATATGATTATATAAAAGTAGTCCAGGGAGTGTTACTGAGTGGTTAATATGAAATGTTATCATAAAAAGGAATTATATTGATAAGTGAGAATTGTGTCAATGTATTGATAAATAAGTATTCTTGTTTTATGTGAAAATTTTCTCTCAACATTTATCTCTTTCTCCCTATCCCTCTTGCCCCTCTTCCCCTCTCTCTCTTTCCCCCTATCTAACTTTCCCTCTTTCTCTCTCCCTCTCTCCCCTTTCTCTCTTTCCCCCTATCCAACATCCTCTCTTTCTCTCTCCCTCTCCCCACCTCTCTTTCCCCCTGTCTAACTTTCTCCCTTTCTCTCTCCCTCTCTGCCCTCTCTATCCCTGTCTCTATCTCAACCATGTATAGCGACTTTATTGCTATGGTTGCTTACATTTCCTTTTATTGTTTTGAATTTGATAACTTGTTGATCAATTATTTTCTTTTAATGGTTGCGTACATTCCCTTTTATTGTTATGAATTTTTTAACTTGTTGATCAATTATTTTCTTTTAAGGGATGTTTGATGTTTTGCTATTTATTTCATTTTGAGGGTTGCATGATACATTTATAAGTTTTGACTTGGCCTTGATCCATTTTACATAGCTTTATTATATGATTCCATTCCATCCATTTTTTTGGAATACTATTTTGTCAAAAAATGTTATTTTTGTAATTTAAAAATTATTTCTAGATGCATAAAATTACATAATCTTAACTTAACATACTAGTGTGTCACTCTCTTGGACCACAAGAAAAATGTGGAGAAATTTTTTGCAATAACCCTAATATTCATATTCCTATGTGTAGTAAATTAAACAATTGTGGAAAGCTTAACCTTGATTTTTTTCTCTTGAATAACATTTACAAATATTTTGCTCAT
Organism: Sequoia sempervirens; assembly: GCA_007258455.2. Lineage (NCBI taxonomy): Eukaryota > Viridiplantae > Streptophyta > Pinopsida > Cupressales > Cupressaceae > Sequoia > Sequoia sempervirens. Next base: position 362,818,284 of record VDFB02353493.1, on the reverse strand, counting down.
ATGAGCATTATGTGAGACCAATACATGCTCTTGTGATCACTTTTTAGAGACTAATATAGGCTCCTTATGAACACACACACACACACACACACACACACACACACACACACACACACACACACACACACACACACACTAGAAATCACCTATGGAAGACAAATAATCACTACTTACAATTCTACTTTATTTAGAAATCACATCCACATTAAAAGCGAACAATGGAAGACCAAGAGACACCACTTAGAATTATAATTTTGATGTCCCTCAAGGGATTTAAATTAGGGTCTCCACATTGAAAAATAATTTCTTTAACCAATTAAGGTCAACCCCTTGGAGTAAATTCATATTTTCAATAGTTAGCTCTAATTAATTGCTTAGGAAAAATTAATTAGGATGAAGAGGTGTGTCCTTACCTATTTATGTCTAAAGTAAGGAAGATACAAACTTTCCAAACCATCAAAAGATGTAAGAATAATTTCATATGTTGATATTCTAATTTTTTGAGGTCACCTCCTTGAAGTGGTTTAATATTTATTCCCAATAAATATCCTAACAAGTGGTATTGGAGCGATGTTTTGGACCAAGAATTTTATTTTCACCATAACTTACAAACCAATGTGAATTTAACTATATTTTTTTAATGGTCTTAAGAAATGTAGCTATGGAAGTCACAATAATTTTCTTATCTTTTCATGATTTGTTTTAATCAATTTATCGTTATTTTATGATTTTTCATTAAATTGCTATATAGGCCACATTTTTTTATAGATTTTTTTAACAATTTTAACAATCTCTTCAAAAAATAGATAGGGTCAAATAATTAGAGTTTGTAATTGGTGGAAAACAAAATTATATAAATTAGTGGTCAAATTTTGGTCAAAGGAGAGACATCAAATTCATTTATAACTCATGTTTTATACATGTACAGTTAAAACTCACTCCAGAATCTTCCCTCCATTATCTAATAAAAAATTTAGAGTTTAAATAATAAACACAAAAAAATCCAAGTATACTAATTCTCTTTATTGTCCACCATTTAAAGGAAAGGGATAAATTCTACTAGGATGTGAAATTGTGATAAAATTATAAAAGATAATTTGTTTAATCCATTTTTAGCATGTTTAAATGAGCATTTGGGTAGATTTAAATGATAATTATTGTCAAAATTGAAGCCCCAACCAAATGGCCTAGGTAAGTACAACACCAACAATCAAAATAAAGGAATAAGGAAATCTTTTCAAGGTCCAAAATTGAACCTATTAAAAATAAATATTCATTTAAATTGAATGGGACAAATGTAACTTCATAGATAAAACTCATGGAATAATATGTTATGGTTCATGATATACTAGCAATCACAATGATTGAAAACAAGTGTAGGTACTTGGTTGGAAGGAACTTATTAGTTATTGTAGACATTGAAAAATGTCTTAGTCTGCGAGCACCATTTTTCTTGGTCTTCGTCTTTGCATAATTAAGTAATTGTAATTATTTAATTATTATTCTTGATCACATTCCTCTATTAGTTAAATAATTTGTAATTATTTAATTACATTCACTCCCTAACCTTTATTCTTCTATGATCAATTAAATAAAATTAATTGCGTCGCTAACATGCCTTTTCTTCAATAATTAAATAAATCATTATTTATTTAATTATTCTTCTTTTATCATTCCCTTATAGTCAAATGATAATAATTGTTATTATTTGATCTTTTTTCCATTTTTCTATAATTAAATAATTGCAAAAATTATTTAATTATCTAATGAAATTTTCATCATCAATTAAATAATTAACTTAAACTAATAATTGAATGTCTCATATCCATTTTCCCCATTTAATTAAATTGATTTCATAAATTGTTTTAATTAAATGACCATTTCCTCCCACTTTCCTTTTGCTTAAATAAATAATTTGGAAAAATTATTTATGCTCCGCTTGTCTAGAGATTCCTTCTCATGAATTAATTAATTTCAATTTTTAATTCCTCCATTTTCTTCCTCCATTATCTCATTTTCAAATCTCACTCATCAATTGACTCTGGGTCGTTTCTAAGCTTGATCTTCCATTTCATAACCTCCACTCTTTTGTATTGCATGTCTTCTTGTCCATCAATCTTGGAATCTTTCTAGAAGTTTGATCTTGACCATTCGTTTGAATGGTTGTCTATAAAAGAGGCCTTCCTCCTCCATTTTTGATTTAACAACTGCTTATCTTTGAATTTCATGCTCACTATTTGCAGGTATTTGCACATGTTTAACTCGATCTGAGGGCATATTTGTAAAGGAAGATTTAGGAGAGACAAGAGAAGTTATTAAACTTAAAATATGGGGAGTGTTTTTACTTGAATGCTTTCATTTTCCTCATGCTTGTTTGTTTTCTCTTGTTTAGATTGGGTTATTAGCTTAGAAGTGCTATGGTTCTCACTAGAATCTAGGCTGCTTGGTTTTTACCCATCTTACATTGATGAACCCGACATGAAGACAAGTTTTTGTGGGATTCGTATGAATTTTTCTTTTGTTTTTGCAATTTTTCATGCAAAATGATGCAACTAAGATGCACAATAACACAATCATAGAGAAATGACTCAACTGATAAGAGGAATGACACAACTGATAGGCGGGAATCTGAATTCAAAATAATAATGCATTCGTGACACGTAGCAACACATCTGGGGGAAAGAAACCTGAATTTAAAATCATGACGTAACTGATCTACAATGACACAACATAGTAACACAACTAAAGCCAAGAGATGCAATTACCTGATAGTTATAAAAAAAAATTGTTTGCAATTTTTTAAATTTTCCTTTTTGGGTTTTTAGTAGATTAGGGTATTTTGTGTGCTAATCCTCTCTTTTCAGTGTGTGGCTTTGGATCTAGGGAGTTTAACAATTATTTCTTTAGAAAAAACCAAAAAGTCAAGATTTTAATTTTTTACTTTAAGGCTAATTAATTTTGTTTTCTTTGCTTACAACAAACCACAACTTGCATCAAAATTCATAAGGGTAAAATGAACACGCATCTCTCATTCATAAGGCTTTAAAATGAACAATAAAATGCATATTACACTCATGGGATATAAAATGAACATGCATCACACGTCATTGGATTAAAATACACAAGTTTTTGTTTCATCATAAGCAAAGGGTAAAATTAACAAGTGTTTTTGATGTTTTATGGTTTGCAATTTTTCATTGAATACATATGCTCGCCTCTCATGACACTTGGCGATCTTGAGGATCAAAATAATTTCTTTGGGACTTGTACAACCACCTCTACATTTGTATTTGGAATTAAAATGAACCCCATACAAGTGTGAGAAAAAGGTGTTGTGTATGTTCTCTCCTTGTGCTTCGTGCGATCTGGGAGATCAAAAACAATGTACTTGTCTCACTTTTGTTTTCCTTTAGAGGGGCCTACCTAAGATAATGTGAAGGTGAATCCAACCAATTTTTTTCCTGGGCCGGTATATAAATGGATGAGTCTAAAATGTCAAGTCCTCATGGTATGTAGGCCTTAGCAGTACAGTGTCACTCGAAATAGGGTACCTACTATAAAATGTATAAGACCCCCTAGTAGAGTTATTAAAGCCTTAAGTGGCTTGCTAGATGCTTATGAGGTTCCATGTCCCCGAGTATTCACTAAGAAGCTTTGTTTTAGTCCAAACAAAATCCCTTTCACTTGCTAGTGTAGGAATGATCGTTCTAAAGTTTCCCCACATTTTCACCATTCATGTGTAAGAGGCATAAATTCCTCTTTTTGGGAATGAGACTTGGTGTGCCCGAGAAGTGAGTCCCATGTAAGGGGGAGCCAATGCCAGCAAGTCTCTAGCTATCTGCCTTGTTTGGTTGGCTAGAGAAATCCAAGCATGGATCTAGTGAGTGATATCTCTTGAGAAGCCTAGGTTGTGCATGTTGTTTATGAGTGTCTTTATTTACATTTGAATCAAAAATTTTCACACTCAAAATCAAACCAAAACAAGTTTTTGCGACTATTTTTTGTGTTTTCCAAACTTCATCTCACAAAATATCATCAAAACCAGTCAAAAATCCATTCAAAAACCAAGTCGAAACATCAAAATTGCAAAATCAACATTTTGTAAACCACAATTGCTTGAAACAAAGCTGCAACTACCTGACTACCAAAATTTCAAAAATCATTGTCCAAAATTGAATCAATTCATCTTGATAGAGATCTTGTTATCTAAACCCTAGACTTGTAGAGTTTTACCAGTCCATTTCAACACTTCCATTTAGGATTACATTGCATTCTTGGTTGCTTTCCTCATCCTTTTGCCTTACATAAATTTATCCTAGACCTTAAAGGTTGCACCTACCTTCCAGATTTCAGACATAGGAAGATTACTAAGCCTTTGAATAGTCTATGGTTTCTTATCCAACTTGTCATTGACCTTCATCTTTCATTTTACCAACCTTTTTCATTGTCATCTTGGTAAAATTTGAGTCTCAAACTTGTGTCCTAGTTTAGACTCACCTTGTCAAAACTATCATTATCATAAAAGGTCAATGAAACTTGGGTTTGTTATCTTGGACCTACATTAGCTTGGTTTCCATCCTTTGTATTAAATCTTAAGATTCATATCCTTAGTGGAATCTTTCTAGTGTCATTTAGATTCATATCCTACCCTTTGACCATAGCTTTATTATCATCCTATAAATCCTTAGTCTTGGACTTAAATTTTACTTTCACTTTGCATCCTTATATCTCAAAAACATAAAAAAAATACTTAATTTCATCTTAGCCTTAGTTGCATCACTACCTTTTATCATTAACTTGGCATCATTTAGTCCCTATTTCATTATCCTTGATCATTAATTAATCCACCTCTAGTATCCATTAGCATCCATTAATTTCATTTAGCATCATTTAGCTTCATCTTTTATTCATTATCCTTGCATGATAACCTTGCATCCTTATATCCAAAAAAAATCCAAAAAAAATAGTTTAACTTCATTATCACCTTGCATTACATTCCAACCTGCAAGTATCACATGGTTGAAACAAGGTCATGATATAAAAGAAAGGACATGTATTTCTCAAGTGTTCCCTTTCATGACACCACCCTTGGATCAAACTCAAATCAATCCACTCCACGAAGAGAAATACCACAAAGAGACCAAACCAATACATTGGACAATCTAAGTCTAGATGAATTTAACATGAAAATGAATCCCGAAGAGATTGAAAGAGCTTGCCAAGACCCAAGGATTTAACGCATGGTTGATGAGATCGTTAGTGCCAATCCTAATAGATTCTTCTATGCACTATCCAAAAAGGGTGCTAAACTCCCTCAAGGCTTTGATGTCTCAACCATTGTAGAAGAAGATACTTAAAATCCATTTGCATTAGGGATGCCATATTCACAACAAATGTCAACTATACCACTTGGGACAACAACACACATGGAAACCACTACCACACATATCCCTAGCATCTCCACACTTGGAAACAAGGTGACCCATGCGACTACACAAGGACAAAATTTCACATTTGGAAGCTCATAAAATTCCATGGGTAAGACCTTCACAAACCCTCTTTTTCAAAACAAAAACCAAGGTCCTATATCACAAGGTCTCATTCCTACACTTCAAAACATGAACCAAGGTCCCTCATTCCAATTTAAAAGTACACACCATCAAATTAAAATCAACCAAATAAATCTAGGAGAATTCTTATTTTCCTATGAAGGGTTTCAAACCAAAACATTAATCAAGGACCTACCCCATCATTCCAAAACATTAATCAAAGACCTACTCCATCATTCTAAAATGCTAATGAAGGACCTACCCCATCCTATCAAAACACCAATCAAGGACCCACATTGTCTTTCCAAAATACAAATCAAGGAACCACATTCCAAATTCAAGGAACAAATCAAGGTCCTACACCCCAACTTCAAAACACTACACCAAACAAAAACATGACTTTGGGGACAAATCTAAATGCCAATTTCACTTCAAACCAAAACAACGCACATCAATGTGGTAACCAAGGTCCTACGCCACAAAATGCCAATCCAAATCCAAATCCACCATATGACCTCAATACCAACATCATAACACCAAATCAAACCAATCCAACACCATCTCTTGTGAATTCTTTGATGCAACAAATACAAGCCATCCAACAAAAAATGACAAACATGCAATTGGGAAGCAACAAGAGAGCCTATTCCATGGAGGAAGTGTGCCCCTTTCCATTTGATATAAATCTATACATTGTTTCCCTTTCCCCTCCACTTTATGACACCACATTTACCCAAGCACAAGGGGAAAGGGGATCCAATAGAACACATATGGTAATTTAATACGCCATGTATGGAAGTTGAATATGATCCCACCTATTTGATGAGACTATTTCCACAAAGTCTCATGGGGCCAACCCTAGATTGGTTTGAACACCTTCCTTTAGGGATTAGAACATGGGGTGAGTTGGTTGATAAATTCATTAATCACTTTTCCTTTAACATTGAAAGTGATGTGAACCTTGCAAGATTATGCACAACTAAACAAGGAGGGGAGTCACTTACCTCATTTTATCAAAGATGGTGAAGTATAGCTAGCAAATTCCCTTCTCACATTCCTGAGAAACAAGTAGTCACCATGTTTGTGGAAAACCTTAATGGAGAAATGATGAGTGGTCTTCAAATCCAATGCTGCACAAATTTTTATGAAATCCTTGAGAGAGGTGGCCTTATTGAAAAAGGTATTGTCACAAAAGGACTAGTCAAAGTACACAAAGAGACTCCAAAGCCCAATAATGACAAAAGAAAATATTGGTCTCAAAACAAGAACGTCACTAATGATGGAGTTGACGATGCTAAAGTCATAAAAAAAGGGTCCTATCATTCACCTCAAAGGTCCTTCCTCATCAAACACATCAAACACATCAAATACCCAAACACAAGGTCAAAATCAAACATTGAATGTAGTCCAAAACAATCAACAATGCAAAGGTCCTCCACATGCCAAGAGAACATATACCCAATTAGGTGAATCCATTGAATCAATGATAAAGAAGCTCTGGCAATTCAATGCCATCCAACTACTAGACATAAAAAACTATGAATCCTCATTGATAAAACTTGATTGGTGGAAGGAAGATGAGTATTGTGAATATCACCGCGAAAAAGGACATAAAACATCTAAATGTTGGACACTCAAAAATGTCATTCAAGATCTCACCGAATAGGGAATCATTTCAATTGAAAATTCACAAGGAAAGAAAAATGCTAATCATACCATATTTAAAACTTCGTTGCAAGATCATGACAAGGGAAAAGCCTCTAGTTTAGGGAACAACAATAATGCCAATTATGCCACTGTCAAACATGATTATAACACTATTATCGTCAATGTAAGAACCTTTGAGGATCACATTTCCACCATTACCATAAATAAGTTAGGTTCAAAGTGCATTGTTACCACTCACAGAGCTAAGATAACTCTTCTAGGATCTCCTTCCAATCCGTAGTTGAAGAGCCAATATTATCTCCTAAACCAGCTAGGGAAGACTCATGCATAGATTTCTATCCTAGAACTCTTCACATATCACCAAAACATAGAGCTATCCCTAATAAAGCCTCACAAGAAGCATCTGTACTTTCTAATCTAGATGTCAATGATTTTCAAGCCATGGTTGGATACCTAGCTATGCTGCATCATGTCACCTTCTCTAAACAAGACTTTTCTGCACAAAAGTTTGATAATAATGATGCCCTACAACTTGAAGTCTATGTTAATAAACATAAGATCAGATGAGTCCTAGTAGACAGTGGAGCAGGTCTGAACATTTGCTAACTAAAATTGGTGAAAGCATTTGGATACTCTGAGAATTGCATAGATCAAAATGAGAAAATTCTGAGAAAAGCTTATGATGATGCTGAGCGCTCGTCTAAAGGAGTAATTTCACTTCCCATAAGAGTTGGTCCCGCAATACAAAATATAATATTTCATGTCTTGGATCTAGATTTACACTACAACCTTCTCCTTGGCCACCCATGGATTCATGCCATGAAGGCTATCCCATCCACATACCACCAATGCCTTAAGTTCCCACACAATGGCATTGAAATTACTATTCTTGGTGACCCTAATCCCTTGTAGTATTGCACAAACCTAAAAGGAACCATTGAGCGTCAAGTTCCCATAAATCGAGAGGCCTCATATTCCATTTCATCACACTACATTGATCCATCAGTCCTCGTCAAATCATCCACTCCATTTACCCCACCATCTACACCGAAAATCTAGATTCAAGACAAAGGATGCAACAAGTACAATATGAAGAGCTTATTCTCCATTGGAAAGTAACCCAAATCACCAAAGTCTTAAGGAAAATTGCATCTCATGCATCCTAAGGTTATCATCCACAATCCTCCTACCATTTTCATTAAATGTGGGGAATTAGCTAAAGAATCTTTAGATGATCACATTTACACATGGTTGTATAAAGAAGAGGAGAAGACATAGCCTAAACAGTTACCAATTGAATGATATCCAAAAGGGTTCCTTTTAATGAAGCAACAAGGATATGATGCATACAATGGCCTTGGCTTAAAAAAAGAAGGGATATTAGAACCTTTACTACCTCCTAAATTACCAAAATATGTTGGGTTAGGGTATGTTCCACTGAAACTGAGTCCTCCAAGTACAAAGTTGAACTTGACTAAGGTCGTTGATGCTTTAGATGAGATCGAGACATCTGTGGAATCTTACAACTTTGATGTCGATTCCAATGAGTACATGAATGGGATTCATTGTCCTCTACTACTGACCTTGACCTTGATAAAATATTTAAAGAACCTAGTGAGCTTGCCCTTGAATCAAGATTCAATCAAACGCTTATAATTGGCTCCCCACAAAACCTATCACATTCCCACCAAAAGTTCTCCTTGCAAATGGGAGCTTGGATTGAAACCTTCTGGGAACCCAATGAATCTACTCCTTTATCTTATCTGCCTACACCATGACCCTTTGCAATACTAATTATGGCTTAGCCCTCGTCTATCCCCAACTCATAGATTGGGATCAACAAGAGCCATCGAGTTTAGATACATTCGAGAATAATGACACAATTGTTGAGTTCATTGGACTTCATGAAGGAATACCAAGTGGGGACCATAAGGTTGGATTTTTCATAGAACTCAATTGTACAACATGCTTTGGTGAGGCCGTCCTTTCCTCTAGTCACAAAAGTGAAAATGAAAAAAGTAAAAATAAAAATAATAGGCCTTTAGGTGAAAACTGAAAGGCACTTGCTAATTGTGAAAAAGTAAAAATAAAGGATGTATCCAAGGGTGAAAACATCTCTGAGGTGCCCGAGGATGGCGGAATGGACAGTCTCCCTATATACTAAGAGAGATCACCATTGCTTATAGAGGAAACAAAAGAAGTGAACATTGGGACACAAGACAATTCTAGAACCATACAGCTGGTAGCATCTTTGACCACAAAGGAAAATCCTGAGTTTACAACACTCTTTTCAGAAAGACAAGTTAATTTTGTATGGTCATATACTGATATTCCTGGATTGAATCTTGAGCTTGTTTTACATCACTTTCCATTGTTACCAAATGCTAAGCCATATAAATAGAAGCTACGGAAAATGCATCTGCAAATTGCACTTCTGGTCAAGGTAGAACTAAAGAAACTCTTGGATGTTGGATTCATATGCTCTATTGATTATGTAGATTGGATGTCAATTCTTGTTCCTGTCATGAAACCGAATGGGTAAATCAAAGTATGCACGGATTTCAGAGATCTTAACAAGGATTTCCCTAAAGATGATTTCCCCCTACCAAATATTGACATCATAGTAGACCTTACTGCTGGATATGAAATGTTATCACTTATGGACAGATTCTCGGGCTACAATAAGATGAGAATTGCTTCTCAAGATCAACTAAAGGTAGCCTTCACATGCGCTTGGGGAAATTTTTGTTGGAATGTTATGCCATTTGGACTTAAAAATGTTGGAGCTACATATTAGAGAGCCATGACCACTATTTTTCATGATAATATGCTTGTACTTATGGAGGATTATGTCAATGATCTTCTCTCAAAATCTCTAGAACAAAGCATTCACCTAGTAGTATTAGACAAGATTTTCACATGACTTGAAAAGTATAAACTTAGGTTAAATCCAAAGAAATGTGTTTTTGGGGTCTAATCAGGCAAGCTCTTAGGATATATTGTCTCCCGCAGAGGAATAGAAGTTGATCCCACAAAAGTCAAAGCTATCTTGAAAATTCCACTGCCAACCAACGTCAGTCAATTAAGGACTTTACAAGGAAGACTGCAATCAATCCATAGGTTCATTTCTCAGCTAGTAGACAAGATTCACCCATTTCAACATTTATTATGAAAAGGAATTCCCTTCAATTGGATGGAGAAATGACAAGAAGTGCTTGATCAGATCAAGAATTATCTACTGATTCCACCAGTTCTTATTCCTCTTATTAATGGAAGACATTTAAAATTGTATGTGACAACAACTACATTGACACTGGGGGCATTGTTAGCAAAGAATGACAATGATGGTAAGGAATGAGCAATCTACTACATTAGTCACACCTTGGTTGGATATGAGTTGAATTATAGCCCTATTGAATGAGCATGTTTAGAAGTTGTATTTGTAGCCCAAAAATTGAGACATTACATGCTGAATCACAAGACAAAATTGATTGCTAAAATTGATCCTCTAAAATATCTTCTCAACAAAGTAGCTCTGATAGGAAGACTAGCTAAGTGGGTTATGATCTTAAGTGAGTATGACATTGAGTACGCTAATCGAAAAGAAATAAAAGGAGAAGTGATAGCTAATCAACTCACAGATGCACAAGTAAAGGCATATCATCCTCTAATATTTGACTTCCTGGATGAATCTATCTTTGTCATAGACACACCAACAACATGGAAACTATACTTCGATGGATCCTACACTAGTCATGGTTCAAGAGCTGACATTTTTTTCATCACACCTCAAGGGGATTCCATTCCTAAGGTATTTCAAATAGCATTTTCGTGCACTAATAACATAGCTGAGTATGAGGCATTATTGACAAGTCTTCAAATGCCAATAAAATGGAAAATAAAGGATCTTCAAGTCGATGGAGATTCCCAATTAGTGATAAAGCAAGTCATTGATGATTATGACACCAAGGATGAGAAGTTGATGCCCTACCAGCACATGGTTGATAGTTTCAAACTATACTTTGATGCCATTACCTTTGATCAGATATTGAGAATCCACAACAAAGTAGTTGACAGAATGACAACAATTGGACCTCTCTTGGACATTCCCAACAATGCATCACAATATGAGTTCATGGTAGAACAACTGTTGATCCTTGCATTCGATGTCCTTGAAATTGAACTTGTGTGTGAAATTGTTGGTCTTGAATCTCCTTGGTACAAAGACATTTACAATTATTTGCATGACTAGACTCTCCATACCGACTTTTCCTCCAACCAACGCAAATCCTTTATTTAACAAGCCTCTAAATATCTCATCATCGGAGATACCCTTTACCGACGTAGCCTAGATAGTACCCTCCTCTGATGTCTCGACTCAAATGAAGCAAAAGTGGCCTTAGAAGAGGTTCATCATGGTATATGCGGAGCTCACTTTGCTGGTCCTACCCTAGCTAAAAAGCTCATGAGGATGGGATATTATTGGCCTACAATGGAACGTGATGCCTATCACTTTGTGAAGAAATGTCACCAGTGTTAGATTCATGGAGATCTTATACATGTTGCAGCATAGGAATTGCACCCACTCACATCACCATGGCCATTCTCTCAATGGGGACTCAACCTCATAGGAAAGATCCATCCCACCTCTGCAAATGGACATAATTTTATCCTTGTTGCTACTAAATACTTTACCAAGTGGATCGAATCCATCCTGATGACCTACACTACTAGAAAGTAGATAGCCAAATTCATCCTAAATTACATTAAATGCCGCTATGGTATCCCACAACCCATCACTACAGATAATGGTTTCCCTTTTAAAAATTAAGATGTCCGTGAACTTTGTGAAAAATTTCATATCCAACATCACTTTGCTACCCCATATTACCCCTAGGGTAATGGATAAGTTGAGGTATCTAATAAGACTATTCTTAAAATCTGAAAGAAGACTATTAATGATGTTGGCTGTGACTGGCACCTCCAACTCAATCCTACTATATGGGCCTACCGTACCAGTGTTTACACCCCTATAGGAGCCACTCCATATTCCCTTGTCTTTGGATCTGAAGCAATACTTCATATTGAGGTCAAGTTACCATCCCTAAAGGTATCTATGCAATGATTAATTGATCAAGAAGAATATCGTGTATCCCATCTACATAAGCTAGAGTTACTAGATGAAGAGAGACAAAATGCTTTGATACATTTGCAAGCATATCAAAATTTCATTCAACATAGCTACAATAAGAAGGTCCAACCTCGAAGCTTTGACATTGGTGACTTAGTCCTGAAAGAAAATCCAAAGAATAAGACAGATCGAGAAAAGCCGAAAAAGTTTGAACCTAATTAGTTGGGCCCTTATATCATCACAACATATGGATCTGGTGCTTATCATCTCCCTACTCTTGAAGGTGACCTGTTGCTTGAGCCCATCAACAACATGTACCTTCGTAAGTACTACACTTAATTCCTAGAGTATCCCCTTTAAAAAGTGAAAATACAAAAAAATAAAAAAATAAAAAAAATAATCACCTTGATGAAAACCTGGAAAACAAGCGTCTTGGTGACAATAAAGAAATTTAAAAAAATGGAAAAAAATCATAACAAAATAGTAAAGAGAAATAGTTCATCTGAAAGTGAAAACCACTTTAGTGGTGCTTTGGATAAGTACCATGGTGAAAACCTTGCAAACACATGCCATGTGTAGTTAGTCTATGCTCCCCTATCTACTATCACTCTACCTGATCTTCCATCCCTCGCTCATCCATTCATCCATCTCATCGATAATAAATATTTTTCATCCTTTCCATGGCTTGAGAACCACTGACATCTGGTATCCCTTTCCTTCATGATCATCCTTTGCATTCATCCTTTGATTCTCCTCGTACATACTAAGTTGGTCCTACACCTAACTAGGGGAAATTCCTTGACTTATGTCTTCATGGGATTCGACACATGGTATCAACCTTCTTAAAACATTGAAAATAAAAAACAAAAAATCATAAAACCACCGAAAATCCAAAAAAAAATCATAAAACCATCAAAAATCCAAAAAAAAAATCATAAAACACCAAAATCCAAAAAATATTGGCAAATGTCACAAAAAAAAAGAGAGTTTGAGTTAGAGTATGAGTCTAAGTCAATCTTTGTTAAGAGTGGTCAAACGACATTGTCTTTGTGCATTTTCTACATGGGCAAGGCTCATTTTCAATGGGCCCTCGAGACATTAGGTCAGTCTCTTTTAGGTTTTCCCAAATAAAATCGTGACTCAGTCTTTTGTCAAATAAAAAAAAGTCAAGTCATGTCAAACTACGAGGTATCTACATGTATAATGTAGGAAAGGCCATCAATTGATGAGCCCTTGAGGCCCTAGGTTAGTCCTTTAGGGTTTGTCAAATCTGGTTCAGTTCCTTGTTCACAAGCAATCATCGTTCAAACCAAATCATGAATCAACAGACTGAACATATCCAACAAATCTTCAATCAATCTTCAATTACATTGGAATGGGGCATTATGTCATATGTCTCATTTGGGGTTACAGGACATAATAACCTGGAAAAAATAACCCTAGATAGAATAAACCGTTGACAATAACCCAAGGACAAAATAACCCAGGGTTAGAATAACCCAAGACAAAATAACCTGTGGTCAGAATAACCCATTGACAAAATATCCCCATAAGAATATAGAGAAAGGAAACCAAAATTTATAAATTACATGGGTTATTCTGTCCATGGGTTATTTTGACCACGGGTTATTTTGTCCATGGGTTATTTTGACCATAGGTTATTTTGTCCATGGGTTATTATGACCCTGGGTTATTTTGTCCTTGGGTTATTATGATGGGGTTATTGTGTCTAGGGTTATTGTGGTCAAGTTATTATGTCCTGATACCCTGGGGGTGATAATTTTACATACAATTGATTAGTGATCCATTATTCAGGTATTTGGCTTTCATTATTTGCACCAATCCTTCTTATATCTTAATTGGTCCCAACCCACCTTAGCAAGAAAATCCTTATTGGGAGCCAGGATATGCCTGATGCCCAACCCACCTGCAAGCTTAGGATGACAGACAATGTTTGAGTTGACTAGAGACAACTTCTTTTTACTACCAATCCCTGACCAAAGGAAGAAACATTGAATCTTCTCAAATTTCTTAGCAATATAACTAGGCATTTTGAACATGGACATAAAATAAACTGGTATACCCTAAAGGGAAGTAGTGAGGAGCTGAATTTTTCCCGCATGACTCAAAAGAGAGCCTTTCCAACCAAATAGTTTTCTCTATAGTCTCTCAAGGATGGAGTTCCAAAAATTAGGTGTGACTTCTTTGACAGTAAGAGGGAGGCCAAGGTAGACCGAGGAAAGTGAGGCACTAACACAACCCAACATAGTAGTAACATGATCCTACAACCCAAGAGAACAGTGGAAGAAATAGATCATACTCTTATTATAATTGATGCATTGACCGGAACAAGTTGCATAAAGATTGAGACACCCTTTCCATTTCCTAGCTTCAATCACTGAAGCTTTACCAAAAAGCATAGTATCATCCACAAATTGTTGGATGGTCACCGGTGCATGGGTGGCATTCAGTCTGAACCTCATGATATAGCCCACCGAAATCAAACTAGACACATTCATGCTCAACACTTCAGCCACCATAATGAATAAATAAGGGGAGAGGGGGTCACCCTATCTGATTCCCCTTCCAGCCTCAAAGAACCCTTGGGATACTCCATTGACCAAGATAAAGTATTTCACAATGGAAATACATTCCATAATGATTTTAATAACTTTTTGATTGAAACCAAACTTACCAAGAAATTTGGTTAGGAAGTTTGTAAGATTTTATGAAAAGAAAAAATAGGATCAAGAGACTAAACATAACACAAAAAAGAGAGACAAGATGAGAGAAAATGATGATAGTATTCTCAATATGCATGAAAATGTTCAATTACAAGCATGTACAAGGCTTGCTTATAAAGGCAAGCTAGGACACAATGAAGGGACATGAATGAGACAAGTGTCCTAATCATGTGTAGGGTAGGTAGAAAGAAATAATAGATAATTCCATGAAAGGTGGATCACCCACCAAAGGTGGAATTATCATGCCACGAAAAGTGGAGATAAAAAGGTGATAACTAGATCACACCACAAAGAGTGGAATTTATCCTACACACACTTCCCTAAGTGTCCAACTCATATCTCTCAATACATGCACAAACCTAGATGAAAGATGCAAATAACTAGGTGTCACAAGTGCAACCTATAATGATATGCATTCCCTAAGTAAGCTTAAGTAAAGTGTAATAAGTAAAATACTTATTTACACCAACAAAGTTCCATAGAACTTTATCATAGGCTTTAGATATATCAAGCTTGAATGCCATGCTAGGGTTGTTACTACGATCCATAGAATGAAGGATTTCATGGGTGGATAAAGTAGCATCAATAATATGCCAGCTAGGAACAAAACCTTTTTGACAGGGGCTAATCAATTTCTCAAGGAGGGGTTTCAACCTATTCACTAAAATTTTAGAGAAGACTTTATAAACAGTATTGCAAAGACTAATAGGATGAAAGTCAGACATGGTCAGAGGGTCCCCATATTTGGGGACCAAAGCATTGAAGGTGTGGTTCAACTTTTTGAGGAGTTTACTTGAGTTAAAGAAGTCTTTAGAAACAAGGGTAAGATCCTCCCAAACAATCTCACAAAATTTTTGGAAAAAAGCCGAGGAGAAACCATATGGCCTCAGAGCTTTAAAGACACCCATACTAAACATAGCAGAATGAACCTCCTAATAAGTAACCTCCTTGAGAATAGAGAGAGTAAGCCCGCTGAAAGTGATTAGCAGCTAAAAGACCAATCTGAATAGGGTTAGAAACTTCAACACTAGCCTCATTTTTCAATTTTATAATCTAATTCCTTTTCGATGTTTAAGGGCCGACACATGAAAGAAGGAGGTATTTCGGTCCCTGCTATCAGGACATAATAACCTAGCCACAATAACCCTAGACACAATAACCCCGTTATAATAACCCAAGGAAAAAATAACCCAGGGTCATAATAACCCATGGATAGAATAACTCATGGTCAAAATAACCCATGGATAGAATAACCCATGTAATTTATAATTTTTTTTCCTTTCTCTATATTCTTATGGGGATATTTTGTCCATGGGTTATTCTGACCACAGGTGATTTTGTCTTGGGTTATTCTGACCCTGGGTTATTTTGTCCTTGGGTTATTATGATCAGGTTATTTTGTCCAGATTTATTTTGGTTGGGTTATTATGTCCTATAACCCTCATTTGGTCTTATTACTTATCTTTTATCAGGATGCGCCCTTCCTAAGATTAGACATTGTCTTTGGTCAATCTTTTCATGCACCTTAAGTAGGATATGTCTTTCTTGTAGCTAGGTGCTTTATCAAAATGGTCAATCAGTCAACTTTATTAGATGTGTTCCTTTCCTTAAACAAGATATGTGTTTCCTGAAATTAGGCATCATCACATAGATCAATTATATCAATTGATCAAGTTATCAAATCAATTCAAGCTTGTCACTTGGTCATTCAATCTTGTCATCTTGGTCAATCAACTTTCCTTACTTAGGATGCATCTTTCCTAAAACCAGGTGCAATCAATCAAATTAGTTAATCAACCTTTGTCAACTTATCAATCACCTTTGGTCAAAAAACCAATCAATTGGTCATTTTGGTCATCTTGTTCAACCTAATCAATCATATCAATTAATCTTATCAATACTATTGGAAAACACTCTCTTTGGAACACTTTGTTGGTCTGAGTTTTTCTTATCTTTTTGATCGGTTACTAGTTACCTCGAGGATGTCCAAAAGGATTTAGAGGGATGATGATGGATCATGATCTCTTTTCTTTGCTTGTTGTCTGTGGTTTATCTTGGCGAAAAGACTGGGACAATTAGGTCCTTAGTATGAGCCGAGGCATTCCTTGTCTTTTGGCTTTGTCTTTTGACTGCTTGACTCTCACAAATGGTCACCTTGCACACCTTGGTTTATGTGATACCATTGTGTTTGTGCTCCATTTGCAACAATTTTGACGCTCGATGATGAAAAATATAAAATCATGAAAGTCCATCTTTTGTCATTTCCCATCTAACATTCCATCTTCCTTTCCTTTTTCCATGCTAACATCCATCTCTTCCATGCTAACATTTCTTCCATCTGCATCTTGACAGAGTCCTATGAAACAAAAAAATATCCTACATACAACATCATGTTAGGAGACATTAATATAGTAAGCATCACCATCATAGGACATCATCATATTAAGCCACATATATTGGCATGAGAAAATACAAAACATAGAGTTCATCCATATAGCATTAACACAACAAATCATGCCATTACATTATGATCCTAGTCCATAGACATTGCATCACATTCCATTTTACATTGCATCACATTTATAACATTATGACATATCATATTATACATCACATTTTGCATTTACATTAAACATTTTCAATCATCACATGCATAACCTATAGGAATCCTATTGCATCAACATTAATTATATTTACATATCACATTGCATCATAAAACTAGGTCATCCATACTACATTTAAAATCCATACATATCATAAAGGCATAAAACATCCATAACATACTCATAAATGCATAATCATCCAACATATTAAACCATCACATGATCATATAGATTGCATACATAGCATAAAAACATGAACATCCATAGCATAACATAATCATAAACATAAGGCATCATCGCATAAGACTGCATAGCATAAACCACGACCAAAATTCCTATCATATATCACTCAAAATGTGTCATAGGTACAATGTCAAGATGTGTCATGTATAACAAAAATGGAGCTTACAGGCTTGATAATCAAAATACAGTGTCCATATACAAAATATCAAAAAATGCAATAGCCTGAGTTGCCTTGCTTTCTTGATCTTGGTGCCTCCTTTTCCTCTCGTTGAGGTGTATCCAAAGATCTGTGCTTTGAAGTAGATGGCTTGTCATAAGGAGTGGACCATCTTAGGGCTGATGTCTCCCTGCTCCCT
>VDFB02353493.1:362781901-362799890 GCA_007258455.2 Sequoia sempervirens | reverse complement strand
TTTTATCAAAATGCATAACATTAATTTATATTAAAGATATGAACATTTCAATATTTAAATTAAATTAATAGAATAAATTTTTAGAAGAATTTAATATTTCTAGGTTAGATATTTATATATATTTATTTTATATTATGGTTTTAGTTAGGGTTAAGATTATGGTTTAGAGTTTATTGTTTGTGCTAAAGTTACGGTTAGGGTTATGAGAATTAGGGTTAGGATTAGGGTTCTATCTATTAGGCTAAGTTATGGTTTAGGGTTAGGTTTAGAGTTACAATTATGGTTAAAACTAGAGATGGGATTAAGATTAGGGTTTTTGGCTATAGTTAGGGATGTAGTTAGGGTTAGGGTTAGGATTATAGTTTATTATTAGGGTTAGGGAAATGTTAGGGTTATGATTATGGTTAATAATTCAAGGTTTAAAGTTAGGTTTATAGTTATGGATGGTGTTACGACCATGGTTAGGGTTAGAGATAGGTCTAGGATTAGGAAAATGGTTTAGAATTTATTGTTAGGGTTGGGTTAGGGGTAGCATTAGAGTTAGGGTTAGGGTTACATCATGCAAAGAACTAATTAACAATACTAAAAAAATATAATTAACAAAAATTACATTTATTTTTATTCACATTAATAAAACACATTTAATTTTTTCAAATCTAGAAAACAATAATTACAATACTATAAAGGCAAGTACTAGCCACTAAGTGGCAATTTTTTTTAAGTTGTGTGTGTGTTAGCTTTGTAATAGTATAGTTTTTGTTAACAGGTTCAAGTCACTATATTCAATCCCTTGTTGCCATTGTATTTGAGAAGCATAATAAAATAGTATGGCATCAAAAATTGGTAAACAAGATCAAGTTATCATGTTAGCAATGTATCAAGTTTTCATGTGAGTTTATTCATGTTTCATGTCCATTTATTTTGTGAGCACCAACCCTTGCATGAATTCAAATCAAGCATCCATTTCTCCTTGAAGGTGATGAGTACAATGACTTTAGTCGATCGAGAAAAGAAGATTTGAGCACGGTAAGTTGCAACACTTGTCAATTTATCATTCTTTTATCAATTTACCTCTTTCTGACCTAGGGTAAGCATTCTTTTTTACATCATCATAGCCATTGTAGAGGTAGAAATACCAAAATGGGTTTGACATAGGCAAGCCCCTATATGACACAACCCTTTCCCTCCTCTCTTATGTGCAAGGGACAAATTTGAAGCAAATTTGGGAGAGGATTGAAAACCTAATTGCTCAATCAAGCATTCAAACCTCATAGGTCAATAATTGAGGAAAGTGGAAATAATCAATGACAAATGAAGTTAAAAAATTGAGTACAGAAAGGAACAACCAATAGATAGTGGTCAACTTAGAGCTAAAATCTAAATTTTGATTTTGAAGGTCTACATTTTTAGGTCTAGGATGCCAACATCCCTGTCTAGCCAATTTGAGCTCATATTTCTACATGCCAAGTTCCTCTGTCTTTGCACTTTGCTCTTCTATAATTGTTTTTTGTGTTTCTATCTATACTTTTCTAAAATCATAATAGTTCATTGTAGTTGCATAATTAGCTCAGATCTACATTTGCATCTTCAAATTCAATCCATTACCAATCAATTAATCAATCCCCCAAAAAAAGAACCTAAATCTCAATCCACCATTCTAACTCTTCTACAATGGTTAGTAGTTAAGTGGGTATTTGCGATCATGTTTTGTTCTTTCCATTGTGATGTAGGACAAGGTGTGATTTAGATCCTAGATCTCTTTTTCATACATCACAATTATGTTTTAGACCTTATTTTTAGAGATCAATTATTACTTGCACACATTATCATGAGTGTTTATTAAAGAATCTACATTGCAAGCATCTAACACATCTTGTATGTTTGAGAGCATTGTCCTCAATCTTTTATTTATCCATTAAATCAACATCTTAACATGGTTTGATACAAGAAAAACAATTACACTTGCTAAGTGCAAAACATCAAGTTCAAAGACTAATTTTTAAGCAAGCATTAACTAAGAATATCAAGACAAACTAAATTGATATTTGAAAAGTTTGTAAAGTTTGAATACATAAACTCAAATAAGATCACCATATTTCTAAAATAGATTCTACAAAATAACAAACAAAACATTTATTAATTCCTTTACATTGATCTATTTATCACTAACAAAATACATTTATTACATTGTGTAGATTCCTTTTACATGATGTAAGACAGATTTGAATGCTTATACTATTTATTGATTGGAGTTTATTGTCTTTCTCACAGAGGTGAAGGTAATTTATTTTCTTTACGAAATGAAACGTGTGTATAAATTACTTTATCATAAACTTTAAACAAAGAGTTTAAGTGTATAAATCTAATAGCAGGGAAAACAAAGGCACTTAAAATATTGCATATTTAAAAATAAATGAAAATCCAAGGGACTGAAACTGAAAGTCACATTGCAGGCCTGATTTAGGTCAAGACCTAAACTGGCTTGGCGAGACAGCCGGAATGTTGCTCTGAATATATTGCCGGCAAATTCACTTGTTACCGACAATCTGAACTAGTCCTCTGGACAAAGCTAAAAACAACAGTACTGAATCAGAAATCAAAGAAATTATAATTTGAAAAGCAAGTATTTTATTCTTTTACCAACTAAATCCTGCGAATTTTATAAAGGCTGTCCATGTCAGATGACTTAATTCCTTTCCCTTTTCAGATTCACCAAAACCACACACCAGAAATTCATACGAAAAAGTTTTATATGCCATGATCTTTGAGATTATCAATTTTTTATAAATTTAGCGTAATTTTATTATCTTTGTATACGTGTCAGCATCTTCCAATCGTACGACCAAGAACGCATCTTTCTACTTATTATTCAAGATTTAACCTTTTCCATAAAATAAATAAATTATTTTTTCGACTTGCTTCCTTTAAATTATAATTTAAAAGAGAATAAATTAAAGATTAATAAAAATAGTTTAGTGGGTGTCATTAAGCTGGGGAAAATAAAATCTTATATTGTATTGGTGCATTGAAAAGTGTCCTATATTATTATGTTAATGTATTAGAAAATGAGAATTGTGTTGTGTGAAAGTGAGTGTTCATATTAATATATTAAAAATTGAATGTTCTTGTTATTGTCTTATATATTAAAAAACGAAAGGTTTATGGGAGGGTCTCATTCATTATTATCTTCTTTTTGTAATAAAAAATATGTAAATGGTGTAATTTTCATTGTCATTATTTTCTTTGTACAATGAAAAACATGTATATGATGTAATTTTAATGGCGAAATTTGAAAAGGCTGTCCATCCATGTCAGATGCCTCAATAATTCAATTCTTTTCACTTTTCTGATTCCACCAAAAACATACACCAGTCCAGAAATACACATGAAAAAGTTAACTGCATTAGCTGAAGAAAAGTTCAGTGGGCAGAATGGCAATGGTGATGAAAGAATTATCGCTGTTTTTTATCTAATAATGCAGCACTCAATCCTTCCAATCCAAATAGGTAAGTTTTATAATTAAATCCAAATATTGAACTTGTCCCCATAAAAAGGAAATAATGGATTTTAACGTTACGTCCTTATCAAGCCTCGAACTTGAGAGCAAAGTGCATGTCAAATGGAAATCTTATGTGCCATCATCTTTGGGATTGTCAAAATTTACGAAATATAGCGTGATTTTAATTATAGCTTATTCTTATCACTGTAGACGTGTCAGCATCATCCAATCTTACGGCCAAGAACATGTCTTTCAACTTTTAATTCAAGATTTAACCTTTTTCATTTTAAAAAAGGAAAATGAAAAAGACTTGCTTCCTTGAAATTGTGAACTTGTTTTTTAAGATTTAAGATATGATTATATAAAAGTAGTCCAGGGAGTGTTACTGAGTGGTTAATATGAAATGTTATTATAAAAAGGAATTATATTGATAAGTGAGAATTGTGTCAATGTATTGATAAATAAGTATTCTTGTTTTATGTGAAAATTTTCTCTCAACATTTATCTGTCCTGGAAAAAGCGATTGATCAAAAAAAGTTTTGATCTCGAGTTGATCTGATCTTGATTTTTGACTCGGATCCGAAGATAATTTGATTTAAGTGAATTTTTTAACTTGTTGATCAATTATTTTCTTTTAAGGGATGTTTGATGTTTTGCTATTTATTTCATTTTGAGGGTTGCATGATACATTTATAAGTTTTGGCTTGGCCTTGATCCATTTTACATAGCTTTATTATGTGATTCCATTCCATCCATTTTTTTTGGAATACTATTTTGTCAAAAAATGTTATTTTTGTAATTTAAAAATTATTTCTAGATGCGTAAAATTACACAATCATAACTTAACATACTAGTGCGTCACTCTCTTGGACCACAAGAAAAATATGGAATTTTTTTTTGCTATAACCCTAATATTCATATTCCTATGTGTAGTAAATTAAACAATTGTGGAAAGCTTAACCTTGATTTTTTTCTCTTGAATAACATTTACAAATATTTTGCTCATATGAGCATTTATGTGAGACCAATACATACTCTTGTGATCACTTTTTAGAGACTAATATAGGCTCCTTATGAACACACACACACACACACACACTAGAAATCACCTATGGAAGACAAATAATCACTACTTACAATTCTACTTTATTTAGAAATCACATCCACATTAAAAGCGAACAATGGAAGACCAAGAGACACCACTTAGAATTATAATTTTGATGTCCCTCAAGGGATTTAAATTAGGGTCTCCACATTGAAAAATAATTTCTTTAACCAATTAAGGTCAACCCCTTGGAGTAAATTCATATTTTCAATAGTTAGCTCTAATTAATTGCTTAGGAAAAATTAATTAGGATGAAGAGGTGTGTCCTTACCTATTTATGTCTAAAGTAAGGAAGATACAAACTTTCCAAACCATCAAAAGATGTAAGATTAATAACTAGGTGTCACAAGTGAAACCTATAATGATATGCATTTACCTAAGTAAGTTTAAGTAGTGTAATAAGTAAAATACTTATTTATTAATCTCAACAAAGTTCCATAGAACTTTATCATAGGCTTTAGATATATCGTTTGAATGCCACATAGGGTTGTTACAATCCATCCATAGAATGAAGGGATTTCATGGTGGATAAAAGTAGCATCAATAATATGCTGGGGCTAGAACAAACCTTTTGACAGGGGCTAATCAATTTCTCAAGGAGGGGTTTCAACCTATTCACTAAAATTTTAGAGAAGAATTTATAAACAGTATTGCAAAGACTAATAAGATGAAAGTCAGACATGGTCAGAGGGTCCCCATATTTGGGGACCAAAGCATTGAAGGTGTGGTTCAACTTTTTGAGGAGTTTACTTGAGTTAAAGAAGTCTTTAGAAACAAGGGTAAGATCCTCTCCAACAATCTCACAAATTTTTTGGAAAAAAGTCGAGGAGAAACCAAATGGCCTCAGAGCTTTAAAGACACCCATACTAAACATAGTAGAATGAACCTCCTAATAAGTAACCTCCTTGAGAATAGTAATATTATCCACATGATCAATAGGAGAAAGGAGGGGTTCCAACAACAAATCCACCAACCCAGGGGTTGGAGCCTCATTAGGGAGAGAGTAAGCCCGCTGAAAGTGATTAGCAGCTAAAAGACCAATCTGAACAGGGTTAGAAACTTCAACACTAGCCTCATTTTTCAATTTTATAATCTAATTCCTTTTCGATGTTTAAGGGCCGACACATGAAAGAAGGAGGTATTTCGGTCCCTGCTATTAGGACATAATAACCTAGCCACAATAACCCTAGACACAATAACCCCGTTATAATAACCCAAGGAAAAAATAACCCAGGGTCATAATAACCCATGGATAGAATAACTCGTGGTCAAAATAACCCATGGATAGAATAACCCATGTAATTTATAATTTTTTTTCCTTTCTCTATATTCTTATGGGGATATTTTGTCCATGGGTTCTTCTGACCACAGGTGATTTTGTCTTGGGTTATTCTGACCCTGGGTTATTTTGTCCTTGGGTTATTATGATCAGGTTATTTTGTCCAGAGTTATTTTGGTCAGGTTATTATGTCCTATAACCCTCATTTGGTCTTATTACTTATCTTTTATCAAGATGCGCCCTTCCTAAGATTAGACATTGTCTTTGGTCAATCTTTTCATTCACCTTAAGTAGGATATGTCTTTCTTGTAGCTAGATGCTTTATCAAAATGGTCAATCAGTCAACTTTATTAGATGTGTTCCTTTCCTTAAACAAGATATGTCTTTCCTGAAATTAGGCATCATCACATAGATCAATTATATCAATTGATCAAGTTATCAAATCAATTCAAGCTTGTCACTTGGTCATTCAATCTTGTCATCTTGGTCAATCAACTTTCCTTACTTAGGATGCATCTTTCCTAAAACCAGGTGCAATCAATCAAATTAGTTAATCAAACTTTGTCAACTTATCAATCACCTTTGGTCAAAAAACCAATCAATTGGTCATTTTGGTCATCTTGTTCAACCTAATCAATCATATCAATTAATCTTATCAATACTATTGAAAACACTCTCTTTGGAACACTTTGTTGGTCTGAGTTTTTCTTATCTTTTTGATCGGTTTTGGTCATGTTACTAGTTACCTCGAGGATGTCCAAAAGGATTTAGAGGGATGATGATGGATCATGATCTCTTTTCTTTGCTTGTTGTCTGTGGTTTGTCTTGGCGAAAAGACTGGGACAATTAGGTCCTTAGTATGAGCCAAGGCATTCCTTGTCTTTTGGCTTTGTCTTTTGACTGCTTGACTCTCACAAATGGTTACCTTGCACACCTTGGTTTATGTGATACCATGGTGTTTGTGCTCCATTTGCAACAATTTTGACGCTCGATGATGAAAAATATAAAATCATGAAAGTCCATCTTTTGTCATTTCCCATCTAACATTCCATCTTCCTTTCCTTTTTCCATGCTAACATCCATCTCTTCCATGCTAACATTTCTTCCATCTGCATCTTGACAGAGTCCTATGAAACAAAAAAATATCCTACATACAACATCATGTTAGGAGACATTAATATAGTAAGCATCACCATCATAGGACATCATCATATTAAGCCACATATATTGGCATGAGAAAATACAAAACATAGAGTTCATCCATATAGCATTAACACAACCAATCATGCCATTACATTATGATCCTAGTCCATATACATTGCATCACATTCCATTTTACATTGCATCACATTTATAACATTATGACATATCATATTATACATCACATTTTGCATTTACATTAAACATTTTCAATCATCACATGCATAACCTATAGGAATCCTATTGCATCAACATTAATTATATTTACATATCACATTGCATCATAAAACTAGGTCATCCATACTACATTTAAAATCCATACATATCATAAAGGCATAAAACATCCATAACATACTCATAAATGCATAATCATCCAACATATTAAACCATCACATGATCATATAGATTGCATACATAGCATAAAAACATGAACATCCATAGCATAACATAATCATAAACATAAGGCATCATCGCATAAGACTGCATAGCATAAACCACGACCAAAATTCCTATCATATATCACTCAAAATGTGTCATAGGTACAATGTCAAGATGTGTCATGTATAACAAAAATGGAGCTTACAGGCTTGATAATCAAAATACAGTGTCCATATACAAAATATCAAAAAATGCAATAGCCTGAGTTGCCTTGCTTTCTTGATCTTGGTGCCTCCTTTTCCTCTCGTTGAGGTGTATCCAAAGATCTGTGCTTTGAAGTAGATGGCTTGTCATAAGGAGTGGACCATCTTAGGGCTGATGTCTCCCTGCTCCCTGACCTACTGTGGGAGCACCCACTGTGAGTTCTGTTGTGTGTCCTACACTATGAACCACTCTCAATCTGTGAGAGTGTTGGCTCTCTCCTCTTTGGTGGTACCACCCTCTCATACATGTCTCTGTAATACTGCATTTCCCTACTAGCCTTGGCATACTCCTAAGCAACATCAACTACAGACCCACTACATGTTGCTGTAAACTCTATCATCCTCTGATCAGTCTGTTGTCAACTGATGACAGATACAAACCTTTTTTTTGTAGAGTGTCTGTCTTGGCCTTAAGGTTGTCTCTCTCTCTCTCTATTATAACCATCCTCTGCTCCCACTCTAGGGCCTGTACTTGAGCCTGTAGGGTAGCTATCCTCTGTTCTACATTGTCCTCATCTACTTTGACCCTGCCTTCCTCCAACCCCTCCTCTTCACCCATCCCCATGATAATCCTCTCTCAGAGGACTCTCTCTACCTCTCCCATCTCTAGATCCTTTGCATGCTCCTCTTGTCTCTCCTCTGCATGCTCCTCAACCTCCACCATCTCTACCTCTGGGTGTACCACCTCTAGAGCTATCATCTCTACATGTTGCTCTCCCTCCTCCACTACCATCTTTGTTGCTTCCCTCACCTCTGGCTGATCCTCCTCCTCCTCCTCCTCCTCCTCCTCCTCTTCTTAGATAGGTGGTAAATGTCCCACTTCCCATCATCCTCCATCTCTCCTCCTCCGGTGATGATCTCCTCCCCGACCTCCCCAACCATCTCCTCAATCATCTCCTTGTCCTCCATCTCCTCATCCTCCATATCCTTGTCCTTTGTCTCCTAGTCCTTTGTCTCCTCACCCTCCACCCCTTTGTCCCTTGTCTCCTCTCTAGCCTCTTGGGCCCTTGCCTCTGCGCTCTATAGGTGTTGGCTTCTCTAGATCTATATAAGGTGATGGCCTATGTATTTTCCACCATGCATCATACTCAGGAGTCATCCTTGCATATGCATCTCCCTCTCTCCACCCCCATTGAATTGAATATAGAGCATCAATATCCTACTTAGCCGTGGTCACTAGTATATGTTGTCCCCATGGGTGCACCTCTCAGGATGATCGTTCAATCTCTATTGTGCCTATTAGGATACCCTATCTCTCTCGAAACTGACGTCTAACATTTTCTAGAAAATACATCTCAATAATGTGCTGAGACTGTATTGTGTGTCCGATTAGGTACCTGGGTTGTGTAAGGAAAGCTAAGGTGCGGAAACAACTCTCCTAATGTCAAAACCTCAGGGAAGAATGTAGAGACTCATTTAAATTTTACAATTACAGTCCAATTAAGATGCACTTGAAAACAATCACAGAAACAAAGTATTTGACAAACACATATGAACACTAGATTTACATGGGAAAACCCTTATAGAAGAAAAACCAACCACACCAAGAGAAGTCACTTTGTATTATAGTAACAAATAATGACATATAGAGTTCTGACTTATCTTTCTGATGTCATATTACAACAGCTTTCACATTGATCAAACTTGTAAAGGAACCCTCAAGTTACAATCTTTATAGAATATAATTCATCCATTGATCATAAAATCACATAGCAATCTATTGATCCATCGATCCAGATATCATCTGCTACTCCAGAATATATTCATGTCACCCTTGTTTGTCGAGCTTCCTCACAAAACTGCCACAATGAACTATCTTCCAACGGTTCCCATTTGGCTTCTCCTATTGGTCCAACACAAGCCACGTAGATGGTCATCACTCGATCAAAGTGATCAACTTGTGTTGGCATGTCGGTGAGACACAAGAAGTGTCTCCCCAATGCCCAAAAGCTTCATTGTTGATATCAGCATAGGTTCCAATAGTCGGCAAGACGATATAGCGAACACTATGAGTCATACCGAATCCATCGACATCCATTGCATCTCTATCGGCAAGAGTTTCTCCATTGGCAAGACGTTTTACCGAGCTCACAAGTCACATCAAAGAGTCAAGCTGTCGAAAAAACATTTTGCTCTCACCAAGACCTCATATCGCTATTCATGAGTCACACCGATCTCAACATTGCTATAAACCCAGCAATTTCCCACTTTCGCCAAAGAAGGTTACATACAAATTCCCTTGTATTTTGCAGAGGCATCCAATAGTCGATTGAGACTTGTATTTCCACTAGGACATCCCACAAAGTCTCCAAGGTTACTCAGGAGGAAGTGCACATCCTCCTTAAGACATATCACTATGTGAGATGTTGCCGAAGACTTTTAAGTTACATCGAGCAACTGAATGGTTAGCAAGACTTTGTCGTGGCTAAGAGTTCTTAGCGAATCCTTAAAATATTTGGATGCTGCCAAATTGTATCCCATTGGTGAGACCTTCATTGATCAGAGACTTCTTCACTCGGACCTTTAGGTTGAGTGAATCTTTTGTTGGTGAGACATTCCTATCCATTAAGACTTCTTCTTGAACACCCAAAGTTTCCCCGAAGGCTCCAAGCATACAAAGCGGCTGTCAGCAGGACTTTATCTATCAGCGGGACTTCACACGAGAGAGTAAGCCCAGCACGGCGAGGGTCTCACGATATACAATATGAATGGCCTATTGGCCCGGAGATCTCCAATAATGGTAAGAGGTCACGAATACTCCAATGCAAAATCGTTTGGAAAAACCTGCACCCAAGGTCAAAATGACCTAGCACGAAACATAATGTTTCTAGAAACTTCAATTATTGGATCAAAGCATGTCACACCAACTTGGCTCTATAGATGGTATAGCTTTGTGATGATTGAGGCCACACATTTCTAACAATCTACACACTTGGCCGAGAGATCCACACGGGCACCTCCAGGAGCACAACAAAACTACCTAACCTTCCTTGGGCACTAAGGCCCACATCGGTGTACACCACCCTAAACACGGCCCTCCTTTGGCTTCATCAATGCATCTGCAACATTCTCTAGAGTATCAAATTTTTCCAAATGACCTTCCATCCTCTACCATATCTCGTTACAAAATGATAATTGTACATCTATATGTTTAGGCATGGAAAGAGTAAGGATTCTTTGCCAGACAAATTGCACTCTGTTTTTCATAGAAAATAGTTATTTCCCTTGCATCAAAACCAATATTAGAACACAAATGTTTCAACCAAACTACTTCTTTACAAGCATGTGTAGCTACCATATATTCGGCCTCTGTAGTGGACAAAGCGACTACAGCCTACTGCTTACTCATCCAGCTCACTGCACCACCATTCATCATGAAAATGTATCCACTGGTGGACCTCTTGCTGTCAATGTCCCCTACCCAATCAAAATACACATAGCCTCGAATACTGAGAGTCCTCTATGATTCAACCAAGTTCCCATCGTAACACAAAGCAAAATTTGAAGTGCCCTTCAAATATTTGAAAACTCTCTTTACAACATCCCAATGTGTCCTTCTAGGATTAGCCATAAACCGACTAAGAACTCCCACTGCTTGGGAAATGTCTGGCCTTGTAAAAACCATTGCATACATGAGACTTCCAACTGCACTAGCATAGGGTACACTGGTCATGTCCTCCATCTCAGTAGGAGATTTTGGACAATCTTCAGCAGATAGCTTCATTCCCTACAAGACTGGAACAACTAGCTGCTTGCAATCATTCATGCAAAATCTCTCTAGAACAATCCTGATATACTTACTCTGACTAAGCCAAAACTTTATATTAGCCCTGCCCCTGGTTATCTCCATCCCCAGAATATACCTTGCTGCACCAAGATCTTTCTATAGACATGTCAAATTGACATTATGCATCACATTCATTCATCAATTAAATAAATCAAGTTTATTTAATCAACCTCCTAAAGGTTATTGAATAAATAAATTAATCTTCTAAAGATATCCATTTAATTAAATAGATCAATGATATTTAATTAAATCTCTAATGATCAATTTCTTCTCATTTAATTTAAACAAACCCAAAAGTCTAAGTTGAATGTCACAATCATCTAATATCAATCTAATCCTTGATTAAATGCTAATCACCCATCAAATCCTCTAGATATCTCCACTTGCATAAATAAATCAATTTATTGATTTATTAAATCATCATTTTCACTCAACATGGCATTTATGGGGAATATTCCCTCAAATTTGAAAAACATGACAAGTTGATTTTTCCCTCCAACATTGCATTTTTTTTTTATCATTTTCTTGTCCCCCACTCATCTTGCCTTTCAAATTCAAATTTGAAACTCCCTCTCAAGGGAACATTTCCCAAATCTTGCACAACCCATAGCCTATCACCACTTGACAAATGGCCTCCTCTCATTGGTGGATCTTTAGTCCCACATTTCGCCCATTTGGCCCATCTCTAATTAAAAAAATCTATAAATGAATACCTTAATCCTCATCAATCCATCCAAATTTTTAGATGCAAAGTCACTCTCTTAGCTTAAGGATTGATTTTGGCTCTTGATCTCCATTGCATATCATCATTTTAGCTTTTGATCAAGGATTGGGAAAGGGTCAATTACACATTTGACACCAATCCACTATGGAATAGGTAACTTGTTAATTGTTTTCATGATGCTTTTAGTATTTTCTTATCATTTGTTGCATTTTGAAGCATTTGCAAGGTATTTAATAGGAGTACTCTTGAGGAATTTGTGGGTACTAACCTTTGCATGAAGTTTAGTGTTTGCAGATTTTAAAAGCATGCTCACACTTTCATTTTGAACTTAGAAGACAAATAAGACTTAAGATCAAAAATCATTAGCTTACTATTGCCTATGAACAACATATCATCAACATAGAGAGCAATAATAAGCACTCGATCACTTTTAGCTTTATAATAGACACAATGATCAGATTTTGATCTCACAAATCCTAAAGACAATACAAAAGTATCAAAATTATGGTACCACATTCTAGGTGACTACTTTAATCCATATAGAGACTTTTTTAACTTGCATACTAGTTTTTCCTTACCTTTTTCAACAAAGTGCTTAGGCTGGGACATATAGATTTCTTCTTCAAGATCACCATGAAGAAATACTATCTTCACATCCATCTGTTTGACCTCTAAGTCGTATGTTGCTGCAAGTGACAAAATAAATCTGATAGATGTTAGCTTTGCTATAGGAGAGAAAATCTCCCCATAATTGATTCCCTCTACCTGGGCATAACCCTTTGCAACTAGTCTTTCCTTGTACTTTTCTACACTGCCATCCAAACCAATCTTCTTTGCCAAATACCATTTCGACCCACAAATTTTTTGCTTTTCCAGGGCAAGGCACCAATCTCCAGTATCATTCTTTTCTAATGATGCCATTTCTTCTTTCATGGCTTCCAACCAAAGAGTTTGAATCGCCACATTCATCCTCTTTTTCACAGTCCTAAGCTCATCAGTGAAAATAGAAATCAAAGCATAGGAACAAGGTAGAATCAATCAAAGAGAACCCATACCTATTAGGAGTTTGTTTTCTTTCCGCGGGGTTGACCTCCCTCAATGGTTGGTGAGGTTGTTGTTCTTCTTAGAAACTTTGAGAACTGCTTGAGCTCTCCTCGATTCAGGTTCATTTTTTGAATTTTCCAATTCCTCTTTCTCACGATTATTTGGAGGAATTACAACTACATCCTTATTGTTTTCAAACTTTGTCTACATTTGCCGGATAGGTAGAAGGCCGGTTCACAAAAGATTAATGCTTGTTGTACATGACCTTCTCCATTATCAAGGATTCAAAGCTTGTATCCTTTTATGCCAACACTATATCAATAAAATACATTTGACAACCTTTTTCTCCAACTTAGATCTTTTCTCATTCGGCACATATGCATATGCCTCACATCCAAAAACATGAATGTGTCTCAGAGAGGGCTTGTTACTAGACCATGCTTCCAAAGGTGTTTCCTCAACAAGAGCAGAATTTGAAGAATGATTTGATAGGTAACATCACGATTAGATATAGCCTCAGCCCAAAACTTCTCCTCCAAGCCAGCACTACTCAGCATACTTCGTGCTCTCTCCATCATTGTCCTATTGAACCTTTTTTCAACTCCATTTTGCTGTGGAGTATAAGGTGTAGTCTTATGTCTTTTAATCCCATGGTCTTTGCAATACCTCTCGAATTCATTAGAACAAAATTCACTGCCATTATCATTCCTTAAGCATTTAATTTTCCTTCCAGTCTGATTTTCTACAAGGTTTTAAATTTATGTGATTGAACGCCGGTTACTTTTGAAGTATGCTCTTCTTGAATAATCATCAATAAGCGACACATAGTTATGCTCTTCAAATATAATGTTATATAATTTAATAGGATATATATATATAATATTTTGTTTTTTTAATAATATAATATAAAATAAACAACTTGTAATAAATAATCATTTTAATAAATATTACGCATGTAATATTTAACTTTTAAGTATTTTAATATATATTATATTTATTGTGGGATGTTGGATGGGCAACTTTCCACACCCATTGTGGAAAGTTTGTTTTTATGGTGGATCGACATTTGAAGGCTTATGTGGCTGCCACATCATTTGGGCCTAAGCGTTGGTGAATTTTGGGGTGTCATCATTAATCTATGCCACCATCTGTCTTTTCAAATAATGATAATGCGTGCTTCTATGATCCAATGAGTTTACGACCACTATGCTATGGTTTTACGAGTCATTCACTAGACCATGACTCCACCTCATTGCGTACTCCAAGACTAGGGTGGCAACTTAACAATGTTTACAAGTTGGCTAGTGGAGAGGTTCACACAATTATGCACAATGTTATAATAGATGGCGAGATTTGGGTGTATCTTGCATTTATAAATCACATTAAGGTGGCATCACTATGGCAATTTTTAGTATTTTCCTCCTAGATATTGGTTTTTGGTAGTTGCAAATGGTGGAACGGTCAAAATTCATTGTCAAGATGTCCACGGAAGCATTTATGTGTCTCAAAGTAGACACTCCAATTCACCTCGATTGCAAGGTCTGATAATTGGCTTTCTATGGGGTTTCTGATTAGCAACTAAAGAGGGTTTTGTTCAACATTGACCACCTTACTGTGGTCACAGTGAAAATGGTGTTAGGGAAAGGGCATCTGGAGAACTGCAAGACATTTCACGTTAACACCCACATTATGTCAAGGTTCCTAGCTTCTCTATTAGATACTTGTATGGCTAAGGTAGAGGCGAAGGTTTTGGTGCACAAACTCTTCAGGGAGGACTTGCTGGTTGGACTTGAGGAAATTTTATATGTTGCAATACCTAGCACTAGCGCTCCTCACTCATGTTACCTGGCTCTACTATAAGCTTCTAGCGAAGTCATCAAATACTACCCTTTCTTGTTAGATCTCAAGGGCATGGCTTTGGTTTGACATAGACAACTAGCGGCTAGGGGGGGAAATTACTTGAAGAAGGCTCTGCAAATCGAGCCTATGAGCGACTTCGATTGGGTTCTGGAGTTTGATGTCCTTGCCAAGGCAAATGGTTTTCTATAAGCAACATAGTCAGTAGTTTGTATGAATTTCTTCTGAGTATATGTAAATATAATAAGTCTATGGTCGGTAGATAGTATAGTCCTCCTGTATTGGCATATGGTCTGGTTTGATTTGGTTGTCAGGTTTTGCAATTTTGATGGTAGGCTAGGGGTGTTGGTGTGTTTCAACACAATGGTGTCTGTTTTTGGGTTTCATGCTGAGTAGACGATTGTATCTCTTTTTACATCAATACACATTATCCTTACATACCAATATATAATAATTTAATATAATATTAAATAAGGTTTAATATATTATATTTAATATATATTTTAATTGGTTATATTAAATTATAATAATATATTATAGTATTATATTTTTGTCATCAATTTTCTAGATTTGTTATTATTCAAATTAAAAATTTAGAAATTAAAATTTATTTTTTATCAAAATGCATAACATTAATTTATATTAAAGATATGAACATTTCGATATTTAAATTAAATTAATAGAATAAATTTTTAGAAGAATTTAATATTTCTAGGTTAGATATTTATATATTTTTATTTTATATTATGGTTTTAGTTAGGGTTAATTTCATGGTTTAGAGTTTATTGTTTGCGCTAAAGTTAGGGTTAGGGTTATGAGAATTAGGGGTAGGATTAGGGTTCTATATTAGGTTAAGTTATGGTTTAGGGTTAGATTTAGAGTTACAATTATGGTTAAGACTAGAGATGGGATTAAGATTAGGGTTTTGGCTACAATTAATGATGTAGTCAAGGTTAGGGTTAGGATTATAGTTTATTGTTAGGGTTAGGGAAAGGTTAGGGTTATGATTATGGTTAATAATTCAAGGTTTAAAGTTAGGTTTATAGTTATAGATAGTGTTACAACCATGGTTAGGGTTAGAGATAGGTCTAGGATTAGGAAAATGGTTTAGAATTTATTGTTAGGGTTAGGGTTAGGGTTAGGGTTGCATCATGCAAAGAACTAATTAGCAATACTAAAAAAATATAATTAACAAAACTTACATTTATTTTTATTCACATTAATAAAAAAAATTTAATTTTTTCAAATCTAGAAAACAATCATTACAATACTATAAAGGTAAGTACTAGCCACTAAGTGACACTTTTTTTAAAGTTGTGTGTGTGTTAGCTTTGTAATAGTATAGTTTTTGTTAATAGGTTCAAGTCACTATATTCAATCCCTTTTTGCCATTGTAATTGAGAAGCATAATAAAATAGTATGGCATCAAAAATTGGTAAACAAGATCAAGTTATCATGTTAGCAATGTATCAAGTTTTCATGTGAGTTTATTCATGTTTCATGTCCATTTATTTTGTGAGCACCAACCCTTGCATGAATTCAAATCAAGCATCCAATTCTCGTTGAAGGTGATGAGTACAATGACTTTAGACTATCGAGAAAAGAAGATTTGAGTGGTAAGTTGCAACACTTGTCAATTTATCATTCTTTTATCCATTTACCTCTTTCCAACCTAGGGTAAGCATTCTCTTTTACATCATCATAGCCATTGTAGAGGTAGAAATACCAAAATGGGTTTGACATAAGCAAGCCCCTATACGAAACAACCCTTTCCCTCCTCTCTTATGTGCAAGTGACAAATTTGAAGCAAATTTGGGAGAGGATTGAAAACCTAATTGTTCAATCAAGCATTCAAACCTCATAGGTCAATAATTGAGGAAAGTGGAAATAATCAATGACAAATGAAGTTAAAAAATTGAGTACAGAAAGGAATAGCCAATGGACTGTGGTCAACTAAGAACTAAAATCTAAATTTTGATTTTGAAGGTCTACATTTTTAGGTCTAGGATGCCAGCACCCTTGTCCAGCCAATTTGAGTTCATATTTCTACATGCCAAGTTCCTCTGTCTTTGTACTTTGCTCTTCTATAATTTTTTTTTGTGTTTCTATCTATACTTTTCTAAAATCATAATAGTTCATTGTAG
Organism: Sequoia sempervirens; assembly: GCA_007258455.2. Taxonomy (NCBI): domain Eukaryota; kingdom Viridiplantae; phylum Streptophyta; class Pinopsida; order Cupressales; family Cupressaceae; genus Sequoia; species Sequoia sempervirens. The sequence goes on along the minus strand of VDFB02353493.1, from coordinate 362,782,610 downwards.
TTGCATAATTAGCTCAGATCTACATTTTCATCTTCAAATTCAATCCATTACCAATTAATTAATCAATCCTCCGAAAAAAGAACCTAAATCTCAATCCACCATTCTAACTCTTCTACAATGGTTAGTAGTTAAGTGGGTATTTGTGATCATGTTTTGTTCTTTCCATTGTGATGTAGGACAAGGTGTGATTTAGATCCTAGATCTCTTTTTCATACATCACAATTATGTTTTAGATCTTATTTTTAGAGACCAATTATTACTTGCACACATTATCATGAGTGTTTATTAAAGAATCTACATTGCAAGCATCTAACACATCTTGTATGTTTGAGAGCATTGTCCTCAATCTTTTATTTATCCATTAAATCAACATCTTAACATGGTTTGATACAAGAAAAACAATTAAACTTGCTAAGTGCAAAACATCAAATTCAAGGACTAGTTTTTAAGCAAGCATTAACTAAGAACATCAAGACAAACTAAATTGATATTTGAAAAGTTTGTAAAGTTTGAATACATAAACTCAAATAAGATCACCATATTTCTAAAATTGATTCTACAAAATAACAAACAAAACATTTATTAATTCCTTTACATTGATCTATTTATTACTAACAAAATACATTTATTACATTGTGTAGATTCCTTTTACATGATGTAAGACAGATTTGAATGCTTATACTATTTATTGATTGGAGTTTATTGTCTT
>VDFB02353493.1:362574357-362781801 GCA_007258455.2 Sequoia sempervirens | reverse complement strand
CAAGAAATTCTCTCCTTCATCTATCTCACATTTCTTGTGATTATATTTAACCAAACATTGCAGTGAGAAGTTTCTGAATCTAAATATCTATCCTAGTTAATTTTTATGCAAATGATGTTAAGAGGGTTCAAGCATGGTGTCTAAATTCTGATTCCTTGTTTGTCAATTTTATAGAATTTCTACTGGATTGATTTTTTTCGTTATCCACAAATTTGTTATGCAAATTTCAGAAGGATACTACGAAACTTTTCTGTCATACTTGCTATATGAGTTACCTTTCATTCCTTTCTTCAAACTACAACAGCCTTAGCACCCATTACTTATTCTTGCCTTCGAAGTTCTCTTCTGTCCCTAAGCTGGAGAGTTTGAAGTTTTCACCCTTGCTACACCTTTGTAACAATGCATTTTGAGTCCCAATTATCTTACTACTTACAATTTTTAGTGCTGGCAGTTGGGCTTGTCAGACCTTTATGCCCCTTTTACACCCATGCCCAAATACATCTATTTCCGAATTTCCCTGATTTTTTTTTCTGAAGAGGTCCTTTTTGAATAATGAATTAGACCTATTGAATCTCTTTACACCTTTTGCACTTACACAAAGGTGAAAATGAAGTTGGATTCCAGGACTAGTTTTTCACTTTTTGCTTCCTTTTGTATTTTTTTCTTTGTTACTGGGTTTTGCAAGAACTCTGGCCAAACCTGGACTGGGTATGGATCCTAGTGGTGGTCTGCCCTGGATTTGCCCAGGAGTACCTGGACTGAATCCAAGACCTGGGGGAAACCCAGATAGAACCTGCCTGGGACCAAAGAAAATTTCATTTTTTTAATAAAAAAAATGCAAAAAAATAAAAAAACCTAATGATAGCTTTCCTTAGTATCAGTTGAGGAGGGGCACAAGGCTGCTACTCAGGACTTGCATATTGGAGCTAGTTGAAGTAGCACTGGCACGGCTTCTTGTTCCAACAAACAAGACATGACTTTGATGCTCTCAATGAAGATCAATATGATAATTTGAATTGATTTCCTATGTGCAGTCGCATCAATATGAACATTTTGATTTATCTTTTTGAAAATTGACTTTGAATTATCAATTATCAGCTGTGTTTTGTATTTAATTTTGTGCAAATAATGTGTGTGTGGATTGTATGGCCAAACCCAGTCATACTTATCAGATTTTGTGGAGCAATTGAATTAATCAACTTCATTATGAGATAGGTTTATATACATGTGATGGCGGTGAACAAAGTGTAGTAAATAGCACTCACATGGTTCACAACAAATAACAAATTATCACACGTATGATCTTATCAAAACAAACCCAAACAATCAAACAAATAATAACAAAACAACAAACCATACGGATAAATGATGGAATATGCCAACATTCCCCCCTTATTACATCATTGGTTTAAAGTACTAATAAGAAAATCCTCAAGTGACTCAAACTTCACATGTGCAAGAGGCTTGGTGAAGATATCAGCACGTTGTTCTTGTGTCGAGCAGAATTGGAGCTGAATGTTGTTTTGTTGAACATGTTCACATATGAAATGATAGTCAACTTCAATATACTTGGGTCGTTCATGAAACACTAGATTACGAACAAGCTTTAGAACATTTTGATTGTCACAATAGAGGATAGTAGGTTGGTTTTTTGGTACCCCAATCCTTCTAATATGTGACGTAGCCATATTGCTTCACAAACTATTGCACTTGCTGCACGATATTTTGCTTTTGTTGAGGAACGAGCAACTATGGCTTGTTTCTTACTTCCCCAAGAAATAGGACCTGAACCGAGGAAGAAAACAAATCCAGATGTGGATTTCTTATCATCAACTGAAGCTGCATAGTTTGCATCTATATACCCTATCAGGAAGAATTGATCACTCCGTTTATATTCCAAACCATGATTCATTGTACCATGGATATACCTTAGTACCCGTTTTGCTGCTTTCCAATGACACATTTTTGGTTCTTGCATAAATCTTGATAGATAATGAATAGCAAAACTAATATCTGGTCTGGTATAAGTCAAGTAAATCAAACCTCCAATTATTTGTCGATAGAGAGTTGCATTCACTTGAGGAGATGAATCAGAAACAGATGACTGCAAACCTAATTCCATAGGTGTAGACATGGGTTTGAAATCCATCATTCTGAACTTCTCGAGCAATGCCTTGGCATATTTTCTTTGAGATACAAAGATATGGTGATCTGTTTGCCATACCTCTAAACCAAGGCAATAGTGAAGTAGCCCAAGATCTGTCATATCAAAGGCCTTCTTGAGATCATTCTTTGTTGTGTCAATCATTGCTTCTGAGCTGCTTGTGATAACTAAGTCATCAACATATACAATAATGATCACAATATTTCCCCCCTTGATCCTTGAGATAGAGATTTGGATCATATGGATGCCTAGTAAAACCATGTTTTAGCAAATGTTCATCAATTGTAATATACCAAGCTCTTGGAGCTTGTTTGAGACCATATAGGGACTTGACAAGTTTGCATACCTTTTCCTCTTTACCAGGTGCAACATATCCCTCTGGTTGGGTCATATAGACCTCTTCCTTAAGGTCCCCATTAAGAAAGGCACTTTTTCCAGCCATTTGATACAATTTCTATCCAAATTGAGCAGCTAAAGCAAAAATCATTCTAATGGTTTTTATCTTTGCAGTGGGAGCAAATGTTTCCTCATAGTCTATTCCTTCTTTCTGGGCATAACCCTTGGCTACAAGTCTAGCCTTATGTTTATCTATACTACCATCTGCTTTATACTTAGTTTTAAAAATCCATTTACAACCAATTGCTTTCTTACTAGGTGGTAGATCAGCAGGCTCCCAAGTGTTGTTTTTCATCAGAGATTGATACTTTGTATCCATAGCCTCTTTCCAAGGCTTTGATTCTAGTGCTTCCTGAACATTAGATGGCTCAAAATTTTCAACAACTGAAGTCATTAGTGCAAAGTTTACCTCATTGCGAGCCATGCTGCAAGTCCTCGGACCTGAAGTGGAAGTGTCTGGGACTCCATCTAACTTTGCATCTCGAATGGTACTAGTGGACCACTTTGGTAAAGGTTTTGTGACATTGGCAGGTGTTGACTGATTATCAATGTGCCCATCATTTTTACCATCCACGTTGAAAATAGGAGCACTATCTAAAGTAGATCATGATGCAGGAGGAGAGCTTACATCATTCTTCTCATCAAAAATTACATCTCTACTAATGTATATCTTCTTTGTATTGGGATCCATAAGGCAATATGCTTTGGATTCATTACTATATCCTAGAAGAATACATTTCATTGATTTTTCATCTAGCTTCTTCGTTTTTTGTTTAGGAATGTGCATATAGGCAGTGCATCCAAACACATGAAGATGAGAGATAGAAGGCTTTACCCTCGTCCATGCTTCTTCTGGTGTAATGCCATCAAGTGCTTTGGTTGGTGCACAATTCAAAAGATAAACTGCTATGTGAACAACTTCAGCCCAATAGCACACTATAGTTGAAAATCTTTCAACATACTTCGGACCATCTCCACGATGATGCGATTTCTACGTTCAACAACTCTATTTTGCTGAGGTGCGTATGCTGTAGTCAGTTGATGCTGAATTCCATTTTCTTTCAGATATGTGGAGAATTTTGTGCTGGTGTATTCCCCCCCTCGATCTGAGCGGAGGACACAAATACAATGATTCGTATTTTTCTCCACCTGAGTGCGAACTCTTTGAAATATGATAGAGCTTCATCTTTATGCTGCAAGAAATATACCCACAGTTTCCTTTTATGATCATCAACAAATAGCTAAAAGTACTTGTAGCCATTGTGACTAGGTGGCATAGGCCCGCATAGATCGGTATGCACCAGCTGCAAAGGTTGGCTTGCACGATGCTCACTAGGATAGAAGGGTGCTCCATGTTGTTTTCTAGCAATACAACTAGAACAAATAGCACTTGACTTCTCAAGTGAGGGAAGCCCTTTGACCCTGCATTTCTTACTAAGTGTTAGCAAGTAACTAGTGCTTAAATGACCAAATCGACGATGCCAAAGCAGAGCAAGATCTTCATCCTTAGTCACTAAGGCTTGATTATTAGCAACTGTATCAAGCTTGAACATTTTTCCAATCTTAGTAGCAATGGCAACAATCTTTTCATTTTTAGACTTATCTTTGATAAGACAAATCTTTGTATCCTGATGGCTATCAAACTCAATCCTAAGGTTGTGGTCAAGAAATTGATTAACAGAAAGGAGATTTTTGGTAAGTCCCGGTTGTTAATGTTATTGAGCAGCTTCGGGTTCATCCTTCCAGCCACGAGTGAAGACATAAATAAATGTAGCCTATGTGCTATTTATTTATATGTATCATTTGATGAGAATATGCGCTTCTCTTGGCAACAATATAATTTCTCTTGGGCCGACCTTCCTTATGATTTGTATTTATTATTTGTAATTATATTATTGTATTTTGGCCGACCTTGTAATATGAAGAGGTGCGACCCCTCTCACACTTGTATATATACAAGGTCGCCTTCATCTCTTTATCATCAAGCAAGTTCGATTCATTCTCTCATTAAGGTGCAAATTTCTTCAAGAGCAGAAGTACGAATTTCTTCAAGAGCAGAAGTGCGAATTTCTTCAAGAGCAGAATTGCGAATTTCTTAAGGGCAGATTTAGCAGTCCAAGGAAGTGCAGATCTTCATCTGCTATTGCATCTGGTATAGGTGCTGAATATTGGCCTTGTGTTTGGCCTCATTGTAAAGAGAATTGTTGCCATTATTTTATATAAGAGAGAACTTTTGTTGCTGGGTTTTTCTCCCTCAAGAGGAGGGTTTTCCCAGGGTATCTGCTGTGTTATTGTGTCTGATTTTGAATTAATTTTCTGTGCATATAATCTGTTCAATTAAAATTTACACCGGCACGTACAAGACTTCAGTAATCCTGCAATGATTAATGCCAAACTTCAAAGAGTTGTCACCAATACCTTTGATTTCATGAGTGGTATCATCTCCAAGAGTGACTGTACCACGACGGGGTTTCAATGTGAGAAACCACTCCTTTTGACCAGTCATGTGCTTTGTAGCACCTGAGTCCACATACCATATTGATGTTGATTGTGAACCATCTTCTTAAGTGTGAATTGAAAGCACGTATTCCTCACCTGGAGAATCTTTTGCTTCAATAACATTGCTTTGTTGTTTCTGTTTGTTCTTCTGCTCCTATTGTGGTTTGCCACTTTGAAGTGGCTTCTTTAGATGTGGTTTGTTGGATGATCCTTTGTTGAAGGAGTTGAACCAGCAATTTTTCACATCATGTCCAACTCTTTCACATATTGGACACTTCTTTTGAGAACTGGATGAATTACCAAATTTGGGAGGTCCACTGAATTGCTTCATAGGCTTCTTGCCTTTATGACGTGTAGTCATGGCATGGTCATCTTGATCATGTTCCTGGCTGATAGATTCTTCTTTTTGGAGTAGATTTACTAGCTTCTCAAATGTGAGGGTTGTCTCAGTGACATTGAAAGTTGCCACAAAGACTTTATATCTAGGAGGTAATGCCCATAGGACAATAGGCACCAAAAATGCATCATGAATTGTTTTCCCTAATGCTTGTAGGGAAACTCTCAAGTTTGCAATCCTTTTGAGGAAGGATTATAATTGTTCTCCATTCTTCATCTTCAGGCTGTGTAGTTGACTCTCCAAATTCAAGATCTAATTCTGATTCTTCACCTCATACACCGTCTTGAGCTTGTCACATGCATCTTTGGTTGTGGACGAGTTGCGGATAAAGGGCTGGACATTATTAGACACACTGAACAAAATGATCAATTTCGCCTTTCTATCAGCTTGATCAAATTTCTTTTGTTCATTGTTTGTTTTATGTCTGGTTGTGGTACCACTCACCACTTCCCAAACTTCTTCAAACTCAAGTTGAGTTTTGAGTTTGGTTTTCCAGAGGGAATAATTATTTCCGTGTAGTAGCTGAGAGTTTGGAAGAAGAAATTTTGGAGAACTTCCTGCCATTTGTATTAGCCAAATATAAATGCTATTTTATCCTATTTCTCATCACTTAGATCAGCTATATGCTACAGAGGAAAGGATACTATAGGAATAAAATTAACAGTTTTTAAAATTTCATGGCTTCCAACTAAATTAATTTTATGGTAGAAATGAAAAAAAAAAACACTGAAAGAGATCATCTAATGCGAAGCATATCAAGGTTTGACTCTAATTAGAGATAATCCACACCAAAACTGCTACAGGAATGCTCATAGAGTCTGTATGTATTGCAGCCCTGGGTACATTCGGTGATGACAGATGCACTAGCTATTAATCATAAATTCAAACTTGAAATATATTAACCAAGTCTAGGTGTGATCAATAGGAGCTGCCTATATGCTTAACGGTGAGTCGCATTGTTATTAAGCCCAATTGAAGAAAGTCTCTTCCGTCAAGTAGCATTGCTCTCATCTACAGCAAGAAGACTATGTCTAGGCAATGCAATAGTTTTTCGCTATTTGAATAGGCTCGTTGGCATAGGCAGTGGAAGCTCCCTTGAAAATGAGAGAGATTGGGGTTCATATTGGAAAGGAGAAGAGGGAAGATTAGGTGAAAGAGGGAAAGAAAGCTTAGTTTTAAAGCAAGAAAGAAAGTAGGAAAGAAAACATGCCATCTTCTGAAAAGGCTAAGTTTTGGGAAGGAAAATGGAGAAAAAAAGCAAATCTGAATGACTCATGGCCATGCCAAAAGACTATAGGGTTGCCCATGTTGGGGTATGAGTTGCCCCTCTTACTAGTATTGGTTGCTCGAGCAATTTTGTAGCTTAACATGGGTTGCTCAGGTGCTCTTGTAGTTCAAGGTAGGTGTTTGGTCTTTTGGATGGTGAGAAGGTTGGGAAGATGAAAAACAAGTGTTCTGTGGGGATGTGTCCCCCCTCCAAATTCTCCCATTTCTGGGATGGGGATATCCATGGGACACGGGGAATTGGAGGGGACATTTCCCTGCCGTACCACAACTACTACCCAAGACTCAAGGACATTTTTGGGATATCCCCCTCACTTGGGGATGTTTTCGAGACTCTTGAATATCCTTGAGATGTCTAGGGGGCATCCCTCGCTATAGATAAATTAAAACTTCATTTTAAAAGAAAATCTAAAAAAGTGTTTTAGAATTGTGTGCCTCAAACCCTAACCCTAATGGTCTATGGGCTCCACCCAAACTCTAAACACTCACAAAAATATAATAAATAGGCATGTAAGCCTCATTCCAAATTACTTCCAAGTTTCAAAAACAAAGTTGAAAGTTGCGACAAGCTACAAGAGAGAAAGGTTGCAAGTGAGGGCATTTGTAATGTCCCCTTCTTAGTCCTAAGCACTACTGTGACCGTTAGCCTATTTCCAGAGACCCATAGGCTACTCAAGGGTGATTTTAGGGTTTCCAAGATTCTTGGAGGTTTTTTGTCAACTTTTTAGGAGGTTGTTGAAGGAGTTTGCCAGAGGGTTTTATGGGTTTTCTAAGATCCTTGGTGGGCAGTCATTGCCATTTTTAGTAAGTCACATCTGCATTTCAAAATGTGCTTATTTTGAGTTTGGACACACTTATTATTTTTAGCAGTATGTAATGTCCCCAATTTTAATTAAGTCGGTATCATAATTAAATAATTAAGTCGGTATCATAATTAAATAATTAATTCTTAAGTTGTCCAAAAAAATAAAATTAAAAAGGACAACTCAAATTAATTATTTTATAGTACAAAAGTAACTTGAGTTTTAGAAAAGTTAAATAAATTAATTAAGTTACTTTTTGTTGGATTCTCAAGAGAATTAAATTAAAAGCCAAAAGGACAAAAAATGAGAATTTACTTTTTGTTGCCGATTTATGCATTTTCAGGTGTTGCGTTGATGATTGTAGCTTTATGGGTAATTTGGTGGGCACAAGGAAGTTATTTTGGCATTTGGAAATTGAATGTTTTCGAGATGCTATAAGTTGGTGTCAAGGGAAACATTTCTAAGACAACATATTTCAAAGTTGTTTCTATTGTCTCTTGTTCAATCAGTAGCTTATCAGAAATCCAACTTCATTATTTATGGAACTTCATGATGATTGTCGTGGCGAACCATTTTTCCTTGTTAATTAGAGTGTTTATCCTGTTGCCCAGGGTTGTGTTAAGTTGTGGGATTGAAGATGTGGACCTCACTGAGGTGCCTTGGTAGGTGAATTCTCACGGTGTAGTTTTCAGAGTTTTTAGAGGTATTTCAGTTTGTGGTTGGAGGTTGATTATTTTTTAGGGTCACAGGAGAGGCGAGTTCAGATTTGGTATGATGCACTGATAGTTTTTATCAGAGTGGCGCAACGGCAACTTGGTGGCTTTTATCTAAGATTGGTTTGGGATCCTAGAATCACAACTAGTTTTAGTTTGCTTCAGTCAGGTGGCTTGGTAGTTGTCCTAACATTGCTTGAGGACACAAAATATTTGGGAAGGGCGGATTGTAATGTCCCCAATTTTAATTAAGTCAGCATCATAATTAAATAATTAATTCTTAAGTTGTCCAAAAAGATTAAATTAAAAATGACAGCTAAAATTAATTATTTAATTGTACAAAAGTAACTTTAGTTTTAGAAAAGTTAAATAAATAAATTAAGTTTATTTTTGTTGGATTCTCAAAAGAATTAAATTAAAAGTGTAAACAAAAAAAGATGAGAATTCAAGAAGTTGGAGTTACAAGGAGGAAGAGGATAAAAGTTTTCAGGAGGATTGTTGCAAACATGCTGGTTTTGGGTTTTGGAATTGGAGAACAGGTTCTTTGCTGGTTGAACAGAGTTCGCCACATCCTTTTGGAGGACAAAAACCCTCTGAAAGACTATCAACTCTGGTGGTGAGATTGTCCACCATGGTTGGTAATTGGCGAAATCACTTAGATTTCGCATTGGAAATTCAACGTAATAGTTGAGGAAATTTGTGAAGTCTTTGAAAAGACAAATTTCATTACTTTAGCTTGATATCAAAATTTGAAGAATTTCAGGTCTTTCTGAGTTTGAGGAATTGTTTAGAGCTGCAAGAATATGGTGGTATGAAATTTTGTAAGGAGCGAAATTTTTATTTTTAGTCATACTACTCGCTGTCATATCATTTGAATTACTGTGGAAGGTCTTTTAAATTCTCACCTAGTCAGCCGAACTAATTTAGAGTTTGGGAAAATTTGCCGTGAAAATGAAAATGCCATAATGATATTTTAATGCAAGAGAAATTTCATGGCTAGTTTGTAAGATGATTTGGAATTTATATGAAGAAGTCGAATGGTATCAATTCTGTAATTCTGACTAAAGGTTATTGGATGGCAGTCTTTGGAAATCGCTGAGGAGATGAAAGCAAGCGAGTCAAAGGTTCAATGACATCAAAGGAGCAGAGATCAATTTATTTTGAGGTTTGAATGGTTTAATTTATGTTAGAATATTATTATTACTGTTAATGGTCAATGTTATTTTATTTTGTTTAGTTTGTTTAGTTGTTACTGTTTCTACAGTAACTATAGGTAGGTAAATATATTTAATATCTATAGTTATATGTAAGCTCTTTATATTGTAACTTTTTTATGTTAATAGAAGACTTTTTACCATTTACATGGTACTAGAGCTGTAAGAAAAAAACCCTAAAAATTTGTGGGCCTGCCTGTAGCCGTAATTCGAACGTTTTTTGCCTCTAGGGTTTCTGGGCGTCATTTTCAGAATCACGTTTTTTTTTTGAATCTCGACCGCGTGTCTTTGTTCTTTTGGTGTCACTGAACCTAGGCCGCGTTTTTTACTTACCTGGGCGTGCGATCTCCTGTTTTTTGGCCCACGTTTTGTCTTCAACTTGGGCGTGATTTAAAGAAAGATCCAACGTGTTTTCTTGTAATCTTCTAGCGCGCGTTTTTCTGCATCTCTTGGGCGTGATTTTCGTCTGCATCTAGTCGCACGATTTTGTCCCTGTTAGTCGTGTTCTTCAGCTCCTGCAACCCACGTTTTGTTGTCTTTTTTACCGTGCATTTTTTTGGCTCTTCAACCCGCGTTTTCCTCCTGTTAGGGATATGATTTTGTCGCATTTTTTACAACCCTAGCTCCGTCGTGGATTTTCTTATTGCTGGATGTGATTTTCAGTGCATTTTTTTGCCTGATTTTTAACCATTAATTGAAAAACGTGGTTTCTTCAAGAAGCCGACTAGGGTTTTGTCAATATCTCCGTCATCTGAAGTCAGAATTTTTTTTTGATTCCAAATTCCTTGTGGGTTTTGCGAGATCTCATCTGGGTTGTCGTTATTTTTTTTGGGTACCTCGTTTTCCGTGCCTCAAAATTTATGTTGTCAAAATTTTCTGGGTATTCTTCAATAATTTTGGGTTTTTATTTATCTTTTCTGGGTTTTCAGTAAAACCTCAAAGTCTGTGCTAGGGTTTCTGTATTTCTGTTTTTGTGCATTATTTTGTCGTCACCAGTTTGACCGTGAGGTACGTGATGGCATCTCTGATGAATATAATGCTCGAAAGTAGCCAAAAGTTCAATGGTAAGAATTACAAGACTTGGAAGCAACTCATGCTGACGATCTTTGAATATCGTTGTCTCGATTAGGTTGTCTTGCGGAACTCAACTCGTCCCATTGTCGCCGGAAAGGATCAGGACAAATGGGATGAACGCAACCGGGAAGCCGTCATGCTCATCAAGCTTTCAGTCACTGACGACTAGGTGCCACAAGTGCTGTCAAGTAAAATAGCTGCTGATGTCTGGACGAACCTGAAGGATCTCCATGAAACGTCATATAAGAGTCGTGCATTCTTTCTTAAGAACATGCTCTTTTCGATAATGATGGATGAGAAGAACACCACTCTCCAAGAGCATTTGACAAAGATCAAGGAGATTCTTGACCAACTGGAAGCTATTGGTCAAAAGATAGAGGAAGAGGACATGGTCGTCATTACTTTGAAAAGTTTGCCAAAATCTTACGAGTATTTCATTGTGACGCTCAATATTACTTCAACAAATGTTGACTTGAAGTTTCTAGACTTGTGTAACAAGCTTCTACAACAGGATCGTTGGAGACAGTAGTACCAATTCATCCTCCACAGAGCAAGCGTTCTCAGCCAAATCTTCTGCTAAGAACAAAGGGAAGGCTCAATCTTCTCAGCCGAAAGGCTCTAGGTCTTCTCAGGACAGCAAGAAGAAGAAGAACGTTCAGTGCAATTATTGCCATAAATACGGTCACATTAAGGTTGATTGTCGCACTCGGTTGGCTTCTGAACAAAAGAAGTAGGGAGGGTCTCAACAAAAGGCACATGTCGCCGAGCACACTGAGTAGAAAGAGTCTGCATTCTATGCGTTTATGGCCAAGAGAACAGTAGATTTGGTACATTCTTCTGCCTAGTATATCAATTTAGGGGCTTCACGACATTTTACTCATTGTCGAGATTGGTTCACAAAGTTCAAACCCTTCTCTGATTCTGTCATTTTTGGAGGAGGCGAAGAGTACACAGTTGCTAGTAAGGGCACTGTCCAAATTCACTCAGGAGGAAGAAATTTACTCTTTCTTGATGTTTACTATGTTCCAGGTATGGAACATAATCTCCTCTCAAGCAGTCAAATCATGAGGCATTCTCCCCAGTTGGATGTTGTTTTCAGTTCCTCCACTTGCAGCATCATTGATCGGGAGACTCGTACTACAATTGCTATGGGACTTGAGGATCATGGTCTGTACAGACTTGCTAATTCTGGTGATTCTCAGGAACACGCTCTAGCAGCCAGGAGTACTTCCATCAACAAACTTTGGCATCAGCGTTATGGGCACTTGAATGTGCACTATCTCTCTCAATTGTCTCGGGAGGGTTTGGTTGCTGGTCTACCTAAGATCCAAACTCAAAATCATGGAGTTTGTGGAGCCTATCAAGTTGGCAAGCAACATCGAACACCATTCTCGGATGGTGATTCTTGGCAAGCCTCCAAGGTACTTCAACTGGTTCACGTTGATGTATGTGGGCCAATGAATACTCCTTCTGTTACTGGGTCCAGGTACTTTTTATTGTTTGTTGATGATTTCAGTCGAAAAATGTGGGTGTATTTTCTAAAACATAAATCAGATGTGTTCAACACATTTCAGCAGTTTAAAGCCTTAGTTGAGAAAGAATCAGGTTCTCAGATTGTTACTCTAAGGTCAGATAATGGAGGGGAGTTTTGTTCAACTAACTTCTCTTCTTTTTGTGCTACACATGACATTAAACGACAACTCACCACACCATACACCCCTCAGCAGAATGGTGCCGTTGAACATAGGAATCACACCATTACTGAAATGGCTCATTCTATGCTGGAGTACAAAAATGTACCTAAGAAATATTGGGCTGAAGCAGTCTACACTGCAGTCTACCTCCTAAATTGATCACCTACACAGGCTGTTAAGAAGATGACTCCTGAAGAAGCCTGGTCAGGACGTAAGCCTAAGGTGGGCCATTTGAAAGTCTTCGGTTCTACCGCTCATGTATGGATTCCGGATGCCAAACGTGGCCAAGTTGGACTCCAAGAGCCAGACACTTATGTTTATTGGTTATAGCGACAATCACAAGGCATACAGGGTGATTGATGTGGAGACGAATCGTCTCATATTCAGCCTTGATGTTGTGATTGATGAGACTACTGGTCCATTTGTTCCTACCACCAGTCCTGCGGATCAGCTTATGAATGTTCCTGATGAGGGTGTTCGTCTTCCTCTTGGTTCCCATGATGGGAGGGCTTCAGAGCATTCTGACTCTGAAGATGAGGAATCTACTGATTATGATATAGCACCACCTAATTTTCCCAGGTGTTATTGTTTTTCCTATTCTAGATGTTGGTACTTCTACTCGTCGGCTTAAGTGGTGGGCCAAGACTATCGATGATCTTCATGATGATGAACTCATTGAGGGAAAATCAGTTCATAGAAAGAGCAAGCAGCCCAACACCGTCAATTTTGCTCTTATGGCCAACATCCACAACATCTATGAGCCTCATACATATTCCGAGGCTAAAGGAATTCTAGAGTGGGAAAAGGCTATGTAGACCGAATATCATAGTCTTCTGAAGAATCACACTTGGGTTCTTTCTGATCTTCCTCCTGGGAAGAAACCTATTAGCTGCAAATTGGTTTATAAGGTCAATTATCATGCCGATGGTACTTTGGATAAGTACAAGGCAAGATTGGTTGCTAGGGGATTCACACAGTGGGAGGGCATTGACTACGAGGAGACTTTTGCTCCTACTGCCAAGATGAGCACAATTCGTCTTCTTCTTGCTATTGCAGCCTAATTTGGATGGACAGTTCATCAGATCGATGTCAAGAGTGCCTTCCTCAATGGTGATTTGCAGGAAGAAGTCTACATGATGCAACCTCCTGGTTTCTAGGTTGCCGACAAAGAATATCAAGTATGTAGGCTCGTGAAAGCACTCTATGGACTGAAACAGGCTCCTCGTGCATGGTATTTCAAGATTGATCAGGACTTGGTTGATCATTGTTTTCAGTGCAGCCCTTCTGACAATAATCTGTATGTCAAACACTCTGGTGATGATATTCTCTTTCTTGTTGTCTATGTTGACGATTTGATCATTACTAGCAGTTCAACACATTTGATTGTAGCAATCAAACAGGATTTGTGTCAGACTTTTGACATGACAGATTTGGGGCTTCTCCATTATTGTTTGGGTATTGAGGTTTGGCAGACAACTGATAGTATTTTTATCTCTCAGTCTAAGTATGCTCGAAGTCTATTTGACAAATTCCGAATGCAGGATTGCAAACCTACCTCCACACCTATGGAGAAGGGGCTGAAGTTGTCAGCCAACTCTGATTAACCTCCGGTCGATGAAACGACCTTTAGGCAACTAGTGGGCAATCTCATCTATCTCACTACCACTAGACTTGACATCAATTTTGCAATGAGCTACATTTCTCACTTCATGACAGCTCTAAAAGTTGATCATTGGATTGCAACGAAGCGGGTGCTGAGATATGTTAAGGGCACTTCAGACTATGGCATTTTGTATGGCAGGTGCAAGGATCCAAAGCTGATTGGTTACACAGACTCAGATTGGGCAGGTTTAGTGGATGACAAAAAATCTACTTCTGGGTATGTATTCATTTTGGGTACCGGTGTTGTAACATGGACAAGCAAGAAGCAACAGGCAGTGGCTCTTTTCTCGACTGAAGCAGAGTATCGAGGAACCGTTAAAGCAGCATGTGAGGCAGTTTGGCTTCGCAGGATGCTTTCTGACATGCACATGTCACAAGCAGGACCTTCTCCCTTGTACACTGATAATCAAGGGGTGCTCAAACTGGCCAAAAATCCAGTCTTCCATGAACGTACCAAGCATGTCGAGCTTCATTGTCATTACATCCTCAAGCTGGTAGAAGATGGATCAGTTCAGCTGCAGTATGTTCCAACCGCGGATCAGATTGCAGATATTCTCACCAAGTCTCTAAGCTTGGATAAGTTTGTAAAATTTAGGGGCAACTTGGTGTTGTTGACGGATTGACCATTAAGGGAGGGTGTTAGAATATTATTATTATTGTTAATGGTCAATGTTATTTTATTTTGTTTAGTTTGTTTAGCTGTTACTGTTTCTACAGTAACTATAGGTAGGTAGATATATTTAATATCTACAGTTATATGTAGCTCTTTATATTGTAACTTTTTTATGTTAATTGAAGACTTTTTACCATTTACAATTTATAGCTATTCATATAATTGGGAATTTCTTTATTACTACAGCTGAAAGGAGAGAACAACAAATAGGCCTATTGAATATTTACCTTTAAGGTCTCCATCTTTGGAGTAATCCACACACCACATAAATTATAATATTCTTGAAATCATGGAAATTCCTTGGTCTGCCAAATAAAATACTTATAAGTTGTATGAAGGAGAGGGTCGTTCCAGTTTGAATAACAATCTTTACCAAGTATTATTTAATATATGTGTTATTCAAGGTGGACAGTATGGGTCCCTTTGAGTAGGTGACACAACACTTCAATTGATGCAAAATAAACGTAGGCAAGGAGGAAGCAAGAAAATGAAGCGGGTAACTCCTAAGAACACCGCCTTAATTCTTCCTTGGCAATGTTATTATATTTGGAAAGATCGTTTGAATTTATGGGTGCAACATTAATGAAAAGTGAGGCACAAATTAAGGGTTGATTTTTGGAGACAGTGTGTGGTATATCTGCCCCATTCTTCTTGTATGAGTCACCATATGGTTATATCTATAGGAAACAATCTTTAATATGAGCTGCGACTTGTCAAGCAATTGCCTTATTCTTCTTATCGCCGTTGAATACTTAGTGAATAATTTTAATTGAAGTTGCTCATATGATATTGGTTCATGGGTAAGGTTGCCGCATACACCCAACTTTGACCAGATGATTAGAAATTGTGGAGCTTGATACATACGGTTAGGGGCAAATTTTTTAATTGTTGGTGTGGAAGATTGTTGTCTAATGTAAGAAATTTTAGTATTAAAATAACAGTCTTTAAGACTGATGGTGGCCTATGATATTGATTGCTTCATTAATTGGAGCCACTCCCTATCTTTTGCTGTGTAATTCCTCCTTCATAGTGTCAAAGCAAGGGTGTTGTGAGAATTGAAGCAATGGGCGTACGTGCTGAGTATATGTTTTAGGAATTTGGTTGCAATATTAGAGGGATCGCTACCTTACTAAAGGAATCAAAATCATTAAAGGAGACGTCTCTCTACTTGCAAAGTCTTCATCTTATGTGCACCACAATTAGTGGGCAAACCTTGTATGGTCTGCTTGGGAATTCAGGTTAGTGTAGAAAGAAGATTCAGTTAATACAATAACTGATTGAAATTTTTTGTGCAATATATATTTATTCTGAGATTAGAATTTGAACATTGTTGGGCACTGTGACTAATACTTATCACCTTGTATAAACAATTTCTGCTATGGTTTAATTTGTTGAACACTTTCCAAACTTTAGAAATTGTATCTTTCATGCCTAAAGGTCCTGCACAATTACTCTCCCATTTAAGCAACTTTGGTTGGTCTCAAAGCATCATATAATTGAAATGTTTGACAAAATGCCAGTTCATTAGAAGTCAGATTGAGTAACATAGCAGTGCTCTCACAAGTGAAGCCATGCTAGACATAGGTCCTCCCAGTAGTAGCAACAACTCTCAAGCAAGCACCCAACGGTGCATCTATGTGCTCCGGAGAGGGTCTAGGTCTATGGGTAACGCTCTCTCTCTCTTTCGCTTTGGGTGAATAAGCAACAGTTTTGGGTAGGTCATTATAGTGGTATCAGAGCTCAGAAAATTTCTACCAGCATGTTGGGTAATTCAGAGATTGATGTTTCAGTTGTAAATCATGGCTTCATTGAATTTAAGCATTGCAATAGTGTACCATCATAATCCCTATGATAGAGGATACCATTAAGAATGGTGAAACGAGTAACACTTTGAATGAATGTGCATTTTTGGTTATCAAATAAGTTACGTGGGATAGTTTGGTTGCTTAGGTAGGCGTGGATGTTGAGATATTGGGGAGAAGTGGGACCAACCACATCACATACCATATTTGTATAAGAAATTTTGTATATAGGGATCAACAAGTGCTCAACCAAAAATTGTTCCTCTCATTCACTAGGAGGCATGTCAGGTAGAGACTTATTGTTTATGTGGGGAATATGGTTGAATTGGATTTGGGTGAAATATTGCTTAAAGCTATTCACCATATGCTTATAGGGTAGCAACTTATCATCCTTGGTAAGATAATCATCTGTGATTTGCTTAAGGATTAACTATGAATCCTTGAAGATTGAAAGACGTTGGATGTCCAATTAAATAGCTAATCTCAAACCTATTGATGAGGCCTCATATTCTGCTATATTTTTGATGCATGCAAAATTGAATCTAAAAGATCTAGGAATAAGATCTCCTTGCGGTGTCACCAACAAGATTCTTGCCCCAAAGCCATGATTGATACAAGAGCGATTGAAATACAATGTCCATTTCTTGCGGTTCGTCAATTTGGAGAAGGAACTCATTTGGATATTTTGTGAGTACAAACTATGTATCCTCTAGCAGTGTTGTTGCTAATTGATCAATAATAACTTGCTTTGATAGCTTTCTAGTTAACATATTCAATTTCAAATTTGCTAAGGAGCATCACCCATTTTTACATGTGACATGTTAATGCTGTTTTAGAGAGAAGATATTTTAGAGTATCAATCTTTGCAATGAGCTTAGTATATGGCAAATACCATATTTAGGCAAGCCTTTTCAAGGGGTGTGTACTAATGTTCATGGCTGACCAAAATCCGGCTAAGATAGTATATGGCACATTCCTTACTATTGATGTAACTTTTATGACCGCACCAATCAGCAGAACGAAGTAATCCAAAGGCTACTCCATTCTCTCTTGATCAAAGAATCCCATGCGCTAAGATTGCTACAAAGATTGCACGTTCAATTCCAAGGTTCCGAAATGCTTTGGAATACCCTCAGTAGGTTCGTTGTGATTTGCTGTGTACATGAGGGGACTTACACAATTGTTTAGGTTGTTGCAGGGATAATGATTTGAAGGAGATTTTGTGCGAATGATTTAGCGTTGAAGTATGAGCTTTCCTAAAACTAACCAAAAGTGTGCGGAATTTAAATGGATGCAAGGTTTAGGAAGTCTAAATTCTAGTCTAAATGCAAGAGGTGTTAAGCTTGACTTCAATGAACTTCAACCGAACTTTGTCTTGCCTCGCGTTGGACAACTTCAACAAGGCTGGTGCAATCTTCAAAGGAGCAATGAAAGATGTTCAGATCACGACTTGACAAATGCAAATACCATCACCACGATGCATACATACATATGAATCCTGATCAAAGTTAAGTCTAAAATGTATTCTAGTTGACCACTCAGGGCAAACTTACCATCAATAAGCTTGTTAGTGGTATGGATTTAACGAAGCTCACTTAAATCAAACACAACCACCCAAAGTTAACTATTTGCATGAAAATTACTTTAACTCAAATCCTACTTGAAGTTGAAGGACGAAGAAACCTTACTAACTACTCATAACAAAAGTGAAGTTCACCATCAATGAAATTCTTTTATTATGATAGCCTTCGTAACAATTTCTTACAAAATTCTCAAAGGGAGAATTCCCCTTCTTCAAACAATGCAATGAAACTACTCTAATTGTCTCTCTAGCAGAATGTCTACTCTCTAGTCTGATCTAATGTCTAACTAACTAGTGTACAAATGTGGGGACTCCCCTTTATATAGCTAGCCAATCTCAACGAATGGTCCAGATCAAATTACAATGCACTGCTCAGATCGAGCCACATAAACCCTAGACAAGATTATGCCCTAAAAATTGCCAGAAGGTGGAGGAGTGGCGTAATTAATGAATACAAAGATAGTAGATTCCTCCTTTGACCACCACGGGCAATTAATGCCCACTACCCTTCCAAAAGATTCTCGTCCAAGACCCTGTTTCCACTGTTCTTTTCTCTGACCGCATAAGCCTCGAATTGGGCCAGCACTGAATCAACTTCCTGTTCTGAGATCGCCGGAGTAAGGTTGAGCTGATATTCGAGGATGGCGATCGTCTGCTCCTGTCGGCCACAAGACTTTTTCCAACCTTCAATGGACTCTTGTGTGCTCTGAATGATAGCTGAGAATGTCGAGATGTTCTCAAAGTCTAGTTGGGCAAACACCCTCATTTCAGAGAAGAAAGGTTGCAATCTCCCTTTCAACCCATCTACTACTACCTCCTCCGGAGTTAGTCTCCTGGCGAACAATGCCTCCAGTGTGTTGAGGATGCCCTCGTGAATGTTACCCATTGCCTTTCTGATCTTAGTAGACTCCACCCTTGCTGTGTCGAAGAAGCCCTTGCCAGTGAATGCAGCTGAATACCACCCCAGAAAGTCATATCTATCCCCAGCTTGGATCACTCCTACATCAACCAAAGTCTGCATGGGAATGTGCATCAAAGCGGCGAGGCGTGGAATGGTCTTATCCTGAAATATATGTGTCATTCCAAGCCTGCTCGATGTTCTCCAAGCGCGAGAGGATACTGGAAGCATGCTGGAAAGAGGAGACAAGATCAACCATGAATCTCTCAACCTCAGTGCGGACACCGCCTACCCATTTATCTCCTTCTTGAATAGCCTTCTTCATTTCTTCGAGTCCGCTGACTGATTCTCGTGGAAGTTCAAGTGGAAGCTCTACTGTTGGGTTCCCTTGAGCACACAGACGCGCTAGATGTCGCCATATCCAACCAGCACCCTATGCTCCTTCTTCAATTTCTTATGCTTTTCTTCCTTTCGTACCAGCCTATCCCTTAGTGCTTGGAAAGAATTTTCAGCTTCTTCAACAACTTGTGCTCCGGAGGGACGCCCTAACTCAATCGTAGTGATTGTGTAATTCTCTAGCATTACATCACCCAAGTCATATTCCTCCCTCGGGACAGCAACATGGAAAGTATGCGAACCAGCCTCATCCATTTCCATCCGGGAATATTTTTTGGCTCTCTTCCTTTTGGGTGATCCACTTATCCTATTCAGGAGCTCTTCCATCTCCACTGTCGGGTTGGTGTCATCTTCCTGATCTCTCCTTATCACTCGTGAGAGCCAATTTGGTGCATTCTGCTGAGTGTCGTAAACAATAAGGGGCTGCTCCTCTGTTGCTTCAACCTCATGAACTTCTTCTTGAGCAATGCTCGGTCGAGGCTCATCTGTCTCCATACGTTGGCTATCTCCCGCAATGTCCTCTTCCTCAAAGGCCGCCTCAAGTGCCCGATCAAAGCAAATGTCTGTCTCCATTTCTTCTCCTTCTGGCTAATCGACACCCTCAGGGGCGTTGGCACTTTGACTGTCAAGCTCCCTAGACAACAGCTGATTGACTTCTTCCACATCTTGCTCTTCAGCCATTCTGACCCTCTGATCTGCAAATACTGACACCTCCTACACACTTGAAGAGTGAGCCAATAACTGCGTGGGTGACGTTTCATCTGTTCTTTGAGGCTTAGGCTGTACTGGCTCCTCTACTCGCGTATCTGCAGGCTGGGAAATTTGCTTCCTCTTCCTTGTTGACACCCGTGGCCTTCAATCACCCATAAGATTGTATGAGAGGGCAATCGATCTTCTCTTCAACCTGTGAACATGTCCTTCTACCCAAGTCCTTGTGAAGGTTAAAACATGCATAGACAGGGTGTCTAAGTCTATGATCTTTGGCATTGCCCAATCCGGTGGTGGGACTGGCGTGTCCTTTATTGATTGATAGTTTGGGTGCGTTATGCTTGCATCTTCATCCACTTGGTCTGGAACCTAGATGACTTCACACTCTTTGATCAACTTTAGAGGCAACTAAGAGAACATCCTCCTCCTAATCTCAACTTCACTGCCTGCATTCGTCCAAAAGTCTTCTAAATGAGCATTGTGCCTATATTCCTCGCCTTGCACAGTTCCAATCTTCCCTCGAGGATCAAAATCTTGCCAGCTAGAGTGGAGACTGAGGCAATAAAATTGCAATTCATCTTCTGCTTCTTTGGCTGCCTGCAACGAAGGGCACTCCTCAAGTGCATTTCCCATGACAATAGGAAATTGCAATCCGCCTTTCTTCTTCCTCCTTATAATTTTGTCGTAAGCAACAAGTTGCCTAGACACCTCGAGCATTACCATTCTGTTTGTGGGATACCTTGGCAGTCGGAAGGTATAGGAATGGAACCCAAGCATCCTTATATATGTGAACTTCGGGAATTGGACAAACCAAAACCCGTATTCTTCAATCAGCTCCAGTGCCTCTTGAGATATCCTTTGCTGCAATCTCCGCTGAAGTGTCCTCGTGAGGTACATGGTGAAGGCATCGTTCACTCTTTTGAAGTGAGAGGTGCTCGTAAGATGCAACTACCTGCATGCCTCATGAATCTTGAATTGATTAGGCCCACACCCAATTGGCTCCTTGTACGCCAGCCCTTTGTATCTTATCATTTGAGCTAGCATGTAGATAACATATGAGCTCATGTAGAAAGTCTTCATTCTCCTTAGATTTTTGAACTGCTCATCAATGTTATCACTAATCATCTGTGTCTAGTCTACATACTCTTTCCCCTCCAGCACCACGCTGATAAAGAAAAACATCCACAGCTCAAACACATATGTTTGTGGGCTGCCATTAACCCGACTGAGCATCATGATGAGATCGCAATACTTCTACTTCAACTCCTCCGAAATGATTTGCTTTGGCAGCATGGCGCCAGGAGGCTTCGGTTTCCTCATCCACGTAGTGTTAATCCTCTTAGCACACTTATCAAAAGATGTAGCATACATCTTATTAGCTCTCTCCTTGGACTTGTATAACATTTTATCCGTGGCTAGGATCCCGAATGCTTCGCCAATTGCATCAGGCGTGAAATTTGCCAGTAGCTTGCCTTTTGGAGAAACAATCGTCTAGTGGTCTGAATTGTAGTAATTTGCACACTCCATAATAAGCTTTGGACATTGAATTGGCAGGAAACCGACTGCTGCATACAACCCACTTCTTACAATGTTATGCGAAGTCACCGTTGGAGGATTGCTACCTTGCCCGTATATTCTTCTCTTGAAGGCCTCAAGGTTGAAAGAACTGAGGTTTGTATCAGTCAAACCTCCCAGCTTCGACACGAACTTTGATTCTGGAATAAAGGACTTCTTCAACTGCTTAATTATCGCCTGCCTGGAAGTATTTTCTTTGCCAGCTTCAGCATTTCCAGCTCTAGCTGCCACCTTGCTTGTTCCGGCAACATCTCTTCTACTTTCAGCCATCTGCAAAACAAAAAAAGCGAGCATTATAATTCTAAATTTAAAAATAAAAATTCGTGAGATGGTTGGCAAGTGGAGTTGGCTTCGAAAAGAAAAATAAAAACTTCAGCAGTAAAACTCCAACTCCAAACCTCGAGAAATACAACTCCGAAATTTAAAACTCTAAACTTTAGCAACTCGCAGCCACAACAATTTCAGCTCCTTGAGAAAATCAATCTCAGCAACCTCAACTTCAAAATTTGCTTCTTCTCAGCACTTAGCACTCTCAATCTCAACAACTTAGAAAAAAATAACTCAACTCAAAATTTTCTCACTTGCTCAACAATCATTTTCAGCCTCAACACAAATTTCAGCTCAACAGTTTTGTGAATAGAAATGAAAAACTTCGAAGTTTTATAACTGAAAGTTGGTGCCCGGTTTAGCAGTCACCATAAATTCACTTCACCATGACTTAGAAATTTTCCAATTTTAGGAGAGAATATTCCAGTTATCATGCAGTCGTCATAGAAATTGGCTATTATTAGAGATTCTTTCCACGTTCGAATTTAAAATTTCCCTCCTCGACTGCTAGTTATTTCCAGAAATTTATTAAAATTTACTCCAGCATCAAAAATCTCATCCTTTTTAAAAAAATGGCGTATATTAAAATTTAAAATTTAATTTCAACACCATTTATTTCACTCGAGAAATTTTATTCATCTCGTCAATGCCTTAGGAAATTTATACTTTGCCCAAAAAAACTTCGCGAGCTCCAGCATTTTAAAATTGCTAGGCAAAATTATTTTCCATCCAAAATGAACTCCAAAATAAATTTTCCCCCATGATAAATATCTTCCGTCTTTAAAATTCTCATGTGTCCAAACGAAGGGGGCATTTGATTTTTAAAACTTTGGAAAATAATTATTTTAACCAAACTTTATTTAATTTCTCCATGGGACGTTTTTAATTTTATGTCGAGCAAAATTTACTTTATTTCCAACACCTTTTTTTTAATTTTATTTTAAGTGCCTTCAATCTTACAAAAATCTCCATTTGATTTGTCTATCATGCCAGGCGCAATCAAGGGGGGAACTCTAATTTTCCAACATTTAATATTTCCTCATCCCCTTTCTAACTAAGGCGCAAATCAACCCTTGGGCTTTCCCCTTTAACATTTGCCTTATAAAAATTTAAGTTTTCCCCTTTCAAGCTCAAGGCATGGATGAGGGGTTCAACTTCAAATTTGAAGTGCCTTAGATAAATTTCAAGTTTCTTCTCTTTCCAGGCGCATTTACATGGGTAAGCTTTCACTTTGAAACACTTAACATTATTTAGACTCCATCTTCCCAAGGCGCATTTCATATGCCTTAGTAAAATTTTTAAGCTTCTTGTCGAGGCGCATTTCACCATGGGAGCTTTCATTTTTAAGCACTTCGTGATTTCTCCAACTTAATCTCTCAAGGCAAGGTGCATTTAGGAGGTTGTGCTTTCAATTTGCTACGCCTTAGGAACTCTCATTACTCACATCCACTGGGCGCATTTAGATAGGTGATCTTCCAATCTCACATGCTTAGAAAAAAAAAAATTCTTACTTCTTCTCCAAAAGGCTGGGCGCATATAGGGGTCCTTACTTCCACTTTACCAGACTTAGTCAACTTTCAAGCTCCATCATGCTATTGGGCGCATATAAGACCTTGTGCTTTCATTTTAAACACTTAGACACTTCCTTCATGGCATCTCTCGAAACTTGGGCGCACTTCACAAGGTGAACTTTCAATTCGTTTGCTTAGGAAAACTTTCCATTCCCTCTTACAAGTCAAGGGCACATTTGGAGACTCCTTCAAATTTGAATGCCTTAGATTATTTTTCAAGGCCTCTTCACTTCCTTGGGCGCATATGGGTGTGCTTGCTTCAAATTTGTCATACTTAAAAACTTTTTTGAGTCTTCATGAGTCAAGGCACATTCAAGGGGTCTCCCTTCAAATTTATGAGACTTAGAAACTTTTTCAACTCACTTCCAGTTAGAGGCGCATCTAAGGGGTGGAACTTCAAATCTATGCCTTAGAAATTTTCAAGGCCTCCATAAGTCAAGGGCGCATTTAGGTGTTGATGCTCTCAATTTGCATGACTTAGAATATATTTTTTAGCTCCTCTTCTTCTCAAGGCGCATATGAGAGCCCTTGCTTTAATTTTAATCACCATCTACCAATCAAGGGCGCATATGAGGCCTTGAGGTTCAACTTTGTCACACTTAGCATATTTTTCCAACTCCCCTCAAGTCAAAGGCGCACTCGAGGGAGTCCACTCCAAGTTTTGCATACTTAGTGAAATTTCATCATCCCCTTCTCTTCTCAAGGCGCATTTGGAAGGGTGAACTTCAAGTTTTGAAGAGTTAGAAACCTTTTTCATCAATCTTCAGCTTTAATGGCGCTTTTCACTGGCTGGACTTGAAAATTTATCATCAAACTTAGTGAATTTCATGTTCTTTGCCTGATTTGGGGTGACTCGTTCATGCTAACCCTGGCTTGCCCTGAAAATTTATCAAACTTAGTGAATTTCATGTTCTTTGCCTAATTTGGGGTGACTCGTTCATGCTAACCCTGGCTTGCCCTAACTTTCTATTTTAGAAAGTTCTCCACATTTTGTGCTTTGAATTGACTTCCGATTCCGAAAGGCTTGATTTTGCTTTGCTTCGAACCTCGGGATGTGGTTAAGCTGCTGATGCCTGGTATCTGCCTACGCCTGCTATTTTTAGCAACTTACTAAAAATAGCAACTGCTCAGAATGAGTTCAAATTTTGCGTGTTGTTTTCCTGAGGAGTGTTGGTCGTGGCTGGATGCTGCATTTGCATGAATTTCGTGTTTCACCCTTGAATTTAGGAAACCCTAATTCCTCTGTACTAGCCTGCTAAAAATAGTAAGTACTTGATTTTCCATCTTCTGCAACTTCATTTGACTTGAAATTTGTGCCATGGGGTCCTCATCACTTGCTTGTCTTGTTCATACTGGCGCCTCGTGCTGACCTACTATTATCGGTATGTTTCTGGAGGTGGTTTATTATTTATAGCAGCGGCCAGATTTCTAGACTTCCATAGCTCCGTTCGACTTGAAATTTGAATGTCGTGATCCTCATCACTTGACTTATCTGTTCACACTGGCGCCTGATGCCGACTTACTATTTATAGCCTATTTCTGGAGTGGCTTACTATAAATAGTAAGTGCTTCGTTTGCCTTCAAATTTTACCAACAGATTGCTTGAAAGATGTTGATCATGATGGGATACTTCAGTTTTTTAGAAATTTTGACGTTTGACCCCTCATTTTGAGTCCTGAAGTTTGAAACCCTAATTCATCTTGCATGTGCCTTGGATGACCTCAGTTTAACTCCGTTTTTGTTGCATGTCACTGTGTTCATGATTCTGACGTGTCAGGTAGCTACCGAAGTGTACCTACTAAAAATAGTAAGTGGCTAAAAAGATGATCAATTAGTTGTCAGATGATTTTGTATGTCACACCACGAGAGAGATCTTGAAAAACCTAGAAAAATCATCAACATGCAAGCATTGGCTAAAAATAGTAAGTTCTCAAAAAGTGGTTGGTTCCGCTTGCATGTTACCTCGTTGTGAAGCTATTGGAAAACCTAGAAAGATAATGCAGACATGCGCTGAGAAAACTTACATGCGAACCCTAAAATTTGCCTCCAAAAGCTGAGCACCGAAAATTGTCGTTTCGTTTTGCATGTCACATCACTGCGAAGGTCTCGAAAAACCCACAAAGAATCTCTAGACATGCATCTGAAAATTTAACATGCAAACCCTAAAAATGGACCTCCAAGGCAGGACTGCTAAAAGTAGCAAGTTGTTTGTTTCTGCTCAAATTTTGCAAGTGATGAGTTCAAAGTGCTCAGAATGCAATGCAGTTGGCTGAACGTGAAAATCTCGAGAAAACAAACCCCAAATTGACACTTACTAAAAATAGAAAATTGCCAGAATTCAGTGAAAATTCAGAGGGAGCCTACTTGAAGTATCCTATTAGCAGTGCTAAGCTCAGAAATTGATTAGCCAACTCAATTTGACCTCAAAGTTGTCCAGAAAATGCAAACCCTAATTCACTAGAAAATGCTCCAGACTTGGCCAAAATTTAAACCTAGGCCAAATGGCGAGTACATCATCAGACAGAAAGAACAGACAGAGAGAGACAGACCGAAAAACCCAAACCAAAAGACCTGAATGGAGCAAAAATTAAGGGGTCCCCATCTTGAATGGGGTGATGTGTGAAAAGGTCACAACGCTTACCTTGTTCTTCATGTTGTGCAAAGAGTGCCCCTAAGGCATGTTTGGTGGCAAAGATGTATAGGAGCAATGGTTGATTGGTCGCATAAGCACTGATGGGTTGGCAAGATATTGCTTAATGCTATCAAAATGTTGTTCACATGAATCATCATCTCAAATATGTTTGTATGTTTTTTGAGTAGATGAGTGAATAGTTGACAATTGTCTACAAGTTGAGCAATGAATTTTTTGATAGATTGCAATTTTCCTTGAAGGTTGTGAGATTTTGTTTTGAAGGCACATCTGGTATAGCCTTAACTTTGTTGGGAACGACCTCAATCTCGTGTCGAGAGATGATGTAACCCAAAAGTTTTCCCTTAGTGATGCTAAAGACACTTTCTCAGATTCAAGCAAACTTTGTATTCTCTAAGCTAATGCAAGATGCAATGCAAGATGATGGGGTGGTCTACTTTGGTTTTGGCCTTTCCCAAAATGTCATCAACATAATCCTTGACTTTGTGATGAAGCATGTCATGGAATATTACTGTCATAGCTCTTTGATAAGTTGCTTCCGCATTCTTTAAGCCAAAGGCATGACTTGATAATAGAAGGTTCCCCAAGTTGTAATAAAGATAGTCTTATGTTGATCTTCTGGTGCAATTTGTATTTGATTATAGCTTGAGAAACCATCCATGAGGGAGAACATTTTACAAGTTGTTGTAAGATCAATGATTGTGTCGATGTTAGGTAGAGGGAAATCATCGTTGATGCAAGCTTTGTCGATATCATCAAAGTCTAAGCAAATATGGATGGATTTCCTCTTCTTTCAAATTGGTATAATATTGGAGATCCATTTTAAGTAGTCAATAGGCCTAATGAAGCTAACAACTAATAGTTTTTGAAGTTATTCTTTAACCAATAGAGCAAAATTGGGATGTGTTTTGTGGAGTTTTTGCTTAACCAATTTGAAATTTGGCCTAACTACCAAGTGATGAACAAAGAGAGAAGGATAGAAGCCCGACATATTTGTGTAGGACCAAGCAAACAAATCAGAATGCTTTGAGAGGAGATCCTTATGAATTTGTTATTCTTTTGAGTTCATGCTAGTGGTACTTTGTGTGAACTTTTGATGTTGTTCAGTGCCCAGGTTTATGTCAATGGTATCTTTTGCGAAGAGAGTTAATTGGTTTTGTAACGTTTGTAGAGCAAGGGGAGGGTGGAGTTTTGCATCAAATGATGCATCCTTTGAGTCCTAAATGGGCATTTCAAGTTTTGATTTCTTTGATTGCTTAGATTTATCTTTGTTATCTGAAGAAAAGGACTTAGTTTGTTCCTCGAAATATCTTGAATTATGATCTCTGGCACTAAGTAGTTCAAGGAGAGCCTTGTCATTTTGGATTTCATCTAATGATATGTGGTTGCATTGGTCCCAATCAATGAGATTAGGATATTACAAGTCAAGGTTTATTGCGAAAACAAAATTATCTGGAAAATGGTTGGTATTAGCTAGTTCTTTATAAGGTCATGATGAGTAACGATTTTAACACAATTAACATTATATGAATTATCATCAACAATTTTCAAAGAGTTGCTAAGGTCATCTAGAGATTCATCCCAAGATATATACCCTACTCCTTGTTTAGCTGTAGTTTCTGATAAGTGGATAGGTTCCAAGATTTCTTGTTTGTGTGCCTCCAAACCTTTACCTTTATAGTTCATATTCTTACAGGTTTTATTTGTTGTTGGATAGTCATCATTTTTGAAACAGGAGGCATACTCTTCTATAGTGTGTAACCATAATGCATTTGAGGACTCAATGTGTTCATTGTAGAGAAAACCATGTTTGAAAAAAGTTGTAGAGCCACACTGCAAAGTCTCTTGTTTTTGCTTTTGTTCCATGTTAGGACAACTATAGGATTTATGTGACAATGAAAGTTTTATAATGTAGAAGGCCTCTTGGATTTCATTCTCATCACACCCTTTGTCAACAATCTTGACCTTAGTAGGAGGAGGTGGGGTGGATGGTATATCTTTGGGATTGATATGAGGAATTTGGCTGAGATGGTGGCTTTGTAACTTCATTGATGGGATAGTAGTTTCCAACATTTTGTAGTATTAGAAGGGGGTTTGATTTGTTGGGATAGTGACTTCAATTCCTTTGTGAAAGAAATTTGAGACATTGGTGGAATGTGGATGGAATAGCTTGCATGGCATGTATCCATGGGTGACCAAGGAGGATCTTATATCGAAGGATAAGATTGGTGACAAAGGCTGTTATGGGCAATAGGTCCAACTAATATTATGACATGACACATTTGAGGGGTTATCTCTCTTCTTTGATTATAATTATTGCACCACTATTGTAAAACCATCTATGTTTTTGGATCTTGTTCAACATCAATTACCACTTGTTCCTAGTTTATCACCTGCTTCATTGATTGGGCTTGTACCTGATTTGATTGTCATCATCATCTTCCATGGACATGGTGACACATGAGCAAATTTTAGAGACATCATCATCCATTTACATCCTTCTTCCTATCAATTCCTATCCAAAATGGGAAGCATTCCTGCGTCTACACTTGGTTTTGTTTCTTCCCAAGGGGAGGAATGTTGTTTGTAGGCATTGGATCATGTTTTGCCTTCAAGCACTCACCATTTTTGCAAGAGATTACACATTGTGAGAGGGCTACATAATCTTTCTTTTTTCCTCTTATGGGGGGCTATTGATTGTATATTTGTTATGGATGTAGTCCTTGGGGGGTCATGTTGAGTTCACCATTCATCATTTCTATCACTTGTACATGATTGTTTTCATGCATTTTCTTTTGAAGAGGGGTTTTTCCAATGGGGTTTTTCTCCTTTACTCCATTTGTGAGAGATCATTTGTAAATGGGTACTTAACATGGCCTAGTAGCCGAGACCTATCATCCATGCATCTTTGCATCATATCTGCATTGTTACATTTGTTTACTACTCCCTAAGTTGCACTTAATAAGGTGTTTTATCTAACTAGTTCACCTAGTAGGTCCTATTTAAATGTTAAGTTTACTTAGGTCTTAGGAATCTTTTTAGAAGCCTTAGCTGGCATTAAATCTTATCTTATGTCATTTACTTCTTGTGTCTTAGATCATTTAATGTTTGTTATCTCATGTCATAGGACTAAGACACTTGTCATAATCTTGTCTAATCCTATATCTCACCTTGTCTATATAAGCAAGGTATCTTGTAATTTTAAATCATAGGGGATGTACTATCATTGATCCATTATTGATCATTGTTCGTTATTGCATCCATAATCAAGCAAGCTATTCTCTTGCCATAATCTCTCGTGGAAGGTGTATCTTTTGTTTTGCAGGCGATCCTGGACTATGGGAGCTCACTATCAGCTCCTTGGATTTCACTATCAATTCTTACATATTGGAAACCTTTACCACCACAAATCTCTGTAATGGGCACCCCTGATTTTTTTTGTAAAGATTTGTTTGCAGGTTTTCTTTCCAATGAAAATATTTTCTTGATGTTTACTTTCAGATTGCATTCAGAACCTGGTATAGTCTTCAAACACATAGTAGAATGCTCAGATCTGATCCACTTTCCAACCCTCAAGCACAAGGGGCTAGGGCACTTGGTTTGTCCAATCTTCAAGCCTTCAAACACCCTAAAATTTGCTCCAGCACTGTCAAAGTCTTCACTAGCAAATTCCAATGTCCAAGAGTGATGAAAAGGAGTCAACTAAATGCAATTTCAGACTTGATACAAACCCAACATGCCTGAGATGAATGGTATGGACTCCTGGGAGGGCAACCAGCCCTTTAAAAATCACAGTTTCAATGAATATTCTGAATGAGCAGTCTACTTGGGGCGCCCAGCAATAAGGAACACTAAAAAATAATGCCCAGAATGGTAGCAATCCGCCCTTAGAGAAATGGGCATGAAATGGATGACCTGTACCTCTTAAAAAGAACACACAACATAGGAAATTCTCTCCAACACTCTGAAAATTGCTTAAAACTTCTTCAAACTCACTCCACACACCAAAAATGCAGACACCACACCAAACCCAAGAAACCCACATCAAAATACTGAGAATAACTTCATTTTATCAAGACCAAAATGCACAACCAGCAAGCCAAAATTTCTGAAAAGTCTTCTTTCCGAGCACCAACCAGCTAGGGTGGGTTTTGCACCACTGAAATCAGCTACCTAGTGAAGAGTTTTCATCGCCCAACCAGCAAAGAAGATTTCTGGAAGCATTCCAGCAGCATAACTTTACTTTGTCAAATCCAAGATGTGCAAATGAGAGCCTCAAATGAGAATTTATAGAGTGAGGGACAAATTAGGGCAACTCTCATTTCATTTCCCTCCATTTCACCTTTTTGAAAATAACATGAAATTACCCCAAGAGGGGTGTCCACCCTTTTGCCTCCAAAAATTTCATTTATTTTTATTTTTATTTTTAAAATATCATTAAGTCCCAACTAGGTGTCCCACCTTACGAGGCATAACATTAGCATTAAAAAATGATAAATAACCTCTCTTCTAAGCACTACACAAGGAAGAACACTGGCCTTCTTTTAAAAATGTCACTTTACTAGGCCAAGGGGTACACTTCATGAGCCCACACCCTCCCTCACTTAAGTTATAAAGCAACATTATATAACTTAAGTGTTAAAATAAAATATTCCTATGAAAACATTAGAACTCACCAAGGCTATAACTAGAAAGCATTGCATCGACTGAAAGAGGAATAGAGGCAAAACCAGGTGCTAAAAATAACAATTTTGCTCAAAATAGTGAGACCAATCTCTCAATCCAACCAAATCGGAGCCCAACTGGAACTTACTAAAAATAGTAAGTTTAAGTTATTAAAAATAGCCATTGCTAAAAATAGGAACTTTGTTGGAAAAGACCCAGGAAAAACCCATAAAACCCACAAAAGCTCATCATAGGATGCTGAATCCCCTAACCAAATCCACTTAGCCTACAAGAACCCGAAATAGGCTAATGGAAGCTCTAACTGAACTATGGGCAAGAAGGGGACATCACAATCTCCTTGACCTAATCTTGTTGTTTTGAATACAAATGCTATTTGAAAAAATGAATAGTTTATTATTCCAAACCTTAGATCTTGTTGCGAAGATTGAAAACTCTTGTTAATTAGTTCACACAACACCCAAATAGATATGCATATGAGCACAAGTTTATGAAATCCCTATCTAGGTGCTCCATGTTAGATGTGCTTATCGCTGGAAAATTTTCAACACTTGTATCTCCATTGTCATCAATGAACAACATTCAAACTTGTGTACTTTGCGTTCGGAGAAATTCCTTCCTGCTTTATGTTTTAAAGCATAATTTACAATCCCTTGGATGTGGTTTTCATGTCTAGCTGACTACATTGCTTGTTGCATCTTATTACCTTGTAAACTTGGCAAATGAGATTTTTTTACTTGATTCTCCTCCCAAAACTCAACGAAATCATCCTTGTCATGCAAATTAAACCTCATTGCCGCTTATTCTAGAATCCACTCACACTTTTCATCATCTCTTGCAAGGTTGTGGCTTTATGGATTCATTATCTGGTTATTATGCTTAAGTCGCACAAATTTAAGTTCATTGCTTGGCTGAAATCTTTCCATTGCTTGATTTGTGCCCATTTGCCACTTAAACTTTCTCATTGTTGTGTTTTTGCTTGTTTTGGGATCCACTCACATTTTTCATCATCTCTTGCAAGGTTGTGACTTTATGGATTCATTGTCGGGTTATTTACTTAAGTTGCACGAATTTAAGTTCATTGCTTGGCTGAAATCTTGCCATTGCTTGACTTGTGCCCATTTGCCACTTAAACTTCCTCATTGTTGTGTTTTTGTTTGTTTTGTTAGGTTATTATAATTTGATTGTGCATTTTAGAGTTCATTATCACTTATTCACGATTTCTAATTGTGCATTTCATGGTATTTTGTTTAGCTACCATGCCATGGTTGCGTGAAATGTGTGGCCTAACTGTCATTCATCTACCATTGTGCACTAGAAGGACCTTTGCTTGACAAACATCCTCATGTTGCATGAATTGGGCACTGATTAACCTGCTGATTGCATGGAAACTTCCTCTCTTCATTTTGTTGTTCAATTGTATGCTGCTCTTGGTTTTAGAAGATTGTTGTGGATGATTTGTGATAAAAATGACAAAGTCTTAGTATCTAAATATATGAATATTTTAGTATTTATATCAAATCAGATTGGCCCTGTTTAGGCCTAAAGCAAGTCAACCAAAATTTTGGATTTTACATGTTTTTCTCAAAATTGCTACAACTTGTACAACAATTGGCTTTGTCTAGACACCATGTGACGTACTTGGGTCATAGGAGAACCTTAGAATCTATAGTTTAAAATGCATCAGTGCCTTATCCATTGGGCAAAGAGTTAAGCCTACTCCTAAAAAGACAACTAACCAAACCTAAACAAATATGAGACAAAAACAAAGACATCAGGGAAAGGGAAAAATATTATCACATAAGAAAAACATGAGAAAGACATTACCTACTACGGATTTATCGGAGGAAAGAAATTGGCTAGGCAAAATTATTTATAGTCTAGGAAAAATAGCAACCCCTCTATTTGAGCTTGGAGTCCAACTGTGATAGATCACATCCTTGAAGCCTCTGCAAAATAGTTGTTGCATTCTAAGGTTTAGGACAATGCAAACAATCATGCAAGAAAAACTCAAGCATGAACTCATCAATGTTTAAAATTTCAAGATATTCTTTTCCTCGATATACTCTGCTTCTTTCTAAAGATATCTTGCAAAATCTTGTTGTCATAGTACATCTTGAGGAATGGTGATCACCTCATATGTGTTTGCTTCATTTATTGCTCCTCACATGTCACTTTGGTGTACTCAACTATAAACTCAAAAGAAACATTGTTCTCTGAAAAAGGCTTTAGTTGTTGAAGGCATATCTTCCTCACTTGCATTTGATTCTCCACATCTACAATAGGTGTTGGCTATGAACTTTGTGTAGGTAGCAGTGGTAGATGAATGATAGTTACTCCACCCAAAGGTAGACATTCACCCCAAAAACATGGATAGCGAAGGGACATTCTGTCTCTAGCATGACCTTTGCCCCTCAAAAACAACAAAAACCTTGGCGATTTTTTAGAGATAAGTTTCACCACAAAGATTTTAAGCACTGACAATGGGTTCACTACCACAAAATGCTTTAATAGACTCCTAGGAGAGCCTGTGCCTTCCACAATGAACAGAAAATATTGAAACCCAAAGGCTTAATTGAGAATGAACCAAACAAAAAAAAATCTGCAGAATGAAGCCTCTTCTAGTTAGGTTAACCGTTTGGCACACCATTTACTATGTTGTGTTCAACCATTCTTTTCCATGGTTCATTATGCTAAAATGATCCATCCTTTTAATTTGTGATGTAATCTCCTGAAGTTTGAGGTCTTTAAAACCAAGACCTCAAACTTAAGTAGGCTTACAGCAGATACTCCAAGCAACAATATGCATTTTCCAAATGTCTCTTCATTAGAGCAAAGAAAGTCTGTAAAGTAACGAATATTCAAGGAAACTCAGTAGACTAATAAACATGCGAGATGTGCAAGCAAACATCTTGTTAGCAATGCAAAACCCATATTGAATTGCAAAAAGTATATACACGAATGGTAGGTTTTGCAACTAGAATCAAAAGTCTCACTTATTTTCTTAGCTTGCTAATGGAAGTAAATCGTGTGTGCTCAGTTAAGTTTTTAAAACAATTAGCTTTCCTTTAAAGTGCTTTCCAGATAGTGCTGGTTAAGATCTGTTTACTGTGTTATCTTCTGTTTCTTGGGACAACTGATTATTGGAAGAGAAAATTGAACCTTAGAACTCTATATTTGCATTTTTATTCCAATTATGTATTGTGTTTTGTTCTCAAGATGATAAATTGTTATTTTTGTAAGAATCCATTATCTGCAGTGATATTTAACTTGCTAATACTTGGACATACTGTCGTATAGTTTGATGCCTTGGTAGCAGCACTGCCTTTATCAGAGGGAGGAGAGGAAGCACAACTTAGACAGATTGAACAACTTCAAGTGAGTATTGCCGATCAATTCTTTTATTCAAAGTCAATATATGACTTGAAGTGTAGTGTGCGCTCTAGACTAAACCAGGGTTGGACCTTAATATACAGTACCATTGGATAATAAATTTAGTTTTTTTCGCCTATCTATCTTTTGGTGCTCTCTTTGTTACACGGGCATATTTGCAAAGCTTGAATTCAATGCATATCCAATAATGAACATATTGTAATCTGTCCTAAAAATTAATAATCAACTGTTTGAAGTTTTTCAAATATTTATAAAATTTCTAGAAATTTAATAAACTGTTTGATTTTGTCAAATATTAATCTGCATTATTTTTTCCTCAAGGAAATACCATTTTATATCTATTTTTCATCAGATCTCTGAGGACTTGCAGAAACATGTTCAGAGTTTACTGCATAAAAAATTATCAAGATGTTGCTAAAAATTTGTATATATAGGATAAATTTGGATGAAAAAAAGTTCTCTGTCATCTATTTCTATATGGTCTGAGTTTTGAGTCTTGTAGTTAAACTGTTATAGGCTGCTTTTTGTATTCCATGAATTCTGCTCTTTTAGTAAGGGGCCAAAGAATGTTGTTCCAGTTTGCGTTTTGAGATAAGCCACCTTTATCAATACTTTAATATAGTCTTCTTTGCCGTCTTAGCATTTTAATTTGTTATTTTCGAGACAACTCAAATCAGAACAGTGTGAGGAAATCCTTTCTTCAGATTTGCATGGAAGCTCTCTGATCTAATCTATTCGTAAAATCCAAAACAAATAAACTAGACACTTATGCACACTGTACAATTTATCTTTTGAGATTTTACATGTAAACAAAATGCCTGAAAACAATCTAGACCATTTTTAAAATCTCGGAGGTGGGGGCAGAAGACTGATATTGCTTTATCTTACCACAAGTATTTTTTGTAATGTAGCTAAACAACAATACTATCTGCTGATTAAAGCAGAGATCAATAGATTTGTATTAACAAAAATATTGGATAGAAAAGGAAACAATACCAATGACAGCAATGAATATAGCATGAGATTGAAAAGGAACAATAACCTAGAAACATACAAAGCTACTCAAAAGGATGAAAGATGGATGCTATGCAAAGTTAAATATGATCTTCTTTATTACTAACTTGACAAATTCTCACCAACACAATAATCTAACAACTCAACTTGAATGCAAACTTTTGCAGCATAAGTCAAACACAAACGCTTGTTACATCCTATGTGCTCAAGGCATTTATTTATAAGCTCTCTAAAAGAGGCTTCTGGGAAAAATGATAATAGAAAAATACTTAAAAAGCTGCTTTGGATCAACCTTAATCTTTATTCTTTATAAAAGAAACAATAAAACGCTTTAACAGCCTAAAATAGGCTTTCTTTTGCATATAAATATAATTTCATTTCCAAACAGGTCACCTATGTCAATGAATGGCCATGATTTGACACCTTTTCCTTTAAAACACTTGACCTGGCATTGGATTTTGAAGTGACTGATTATGGCATAAAAGGACTGTTAGTTTTATGATCAGATGTAATGCACAGAAAATTAATTCAAAATCAGACATAATAACACACCAGATACCCTGGGAAAACCCTCCTCTTGAGGGAGAAAAACCCAGCAACAATTATATCTCTTATATATATGAGTAATGGCAACAAGTTACATTACAAAGAGGCCACACACAAGGCCAAAGATCAGCATCAGCAATGGCTGTAACACAAACTAGTATCCTGATCTTCAATTCGCACTTGAATAAACTCACAATCTGCTCCTATGTGATTTCACACTATTCTTCTTGAAGAGCTCACACTTAATGGAGAAGGAGATCGAACTTGCTTGATGTACAAATGAGAGGAAATGACCTCATATAAATACATTGCTAGATAGGTCGCACCCTTTCAATAAACTAGGTTGGCCGCCAAGGAATAAATACAATTAATAATGATGAATTACAATGAAGGTCGGCCAAGGAAGTATGATGCAAGGAAGTCATCCAAAAATAATGTTGCCATTTACACATAAATAATTTATATCTTCAATTGGGGCTGGAAGAATTGAGCCCGAAGCTGCTAACATCAACAAGGACTAACTTGAGTGCAGTTTTGAGGTGGCAGTGCTACTCAAAAAGTGCAACACCTTATGATCATTTGCTTTCACCTAAACTTGGTACTTTTCTCCTTTGGTTTTTCCCTTAAAAAAAGTGCTTGGCATCGATGAAATGGTTCAGTGTTAATAAATGAACTCCTCACTATGTTCTTTATATAACTTAAGTGCTTCTAACTGTATAGACATGAGTTTGCCATCCTGAGTGCCATTTCTTGCTAGCATGGCCACTATAAAAGTGTACCCAACTCAAACCTGTTAACCTTAGCTGGTGGTTGGTGGAAATTTGTATGATATTTTCCACTCATGTTTTGGGTTGAGAATTTAGCTAACCATGTAAAAAATGTGCTAGCCACTTAAGCTGATTCACCACTCTCTTTTTCTAGTACAGTTTATAAAGATCTTTCCCAGTTAAGGCACCATTCCATGTTGGCATTATAGCAGCAAAAATCTTTTGGGGAAAAAATCGGCAAACCAAAAGTATAAGATTTTTTTTGAAGAAATTGGGAAAAAATCAGATTTAAAAAAAAAAACGTAAAAAATTGTAGAACAAGAGATAAAAGCTATTGTTTTTTAAATTGAAAGGCATTTCCATAGCATAGAGATATAAAGAGCAAATAAAATAAAGAGTTTAACTAATGAATTGTAAAAAATAGAATTTTGTAGTTTATATTCATATTGCTGATTACATTGCATTGCACATCTTTCAAACTCAAAGCATTACTTCACATTGCATAACTAATAACTAGATGCTGATAGATGGCAACATTTCAATTACAATATAGTTTTTACAAAGTCAACCTAAGCAGTTATGCAATTACTTCACATTGCATAACTAATAACTAGGAGCAACTGCCAATTGCATTTGCTTGTCATGGCATTCCATGAGACCACATTTCTTTGAGGTATTTTTTCAAACAGTTCATTGCCTTGTCTATGCTACCACACTTTTCATACATGTCTACCAAAGCATTTTATCAAACAGTTCACTGCCTTGCTGCTATGGCTAAAAGTTTTGCTTGTCATGGCATTCCATCACCATGAGACCACATTTCTTTTAGGCATTTTTTCAAACAGTTCACTACCTTGTCTATGCTATTTGCTTACTACTATGCTTTGATGGATTTTTCCAAGCACCCATAGCTTGTTCAAAAGCACCTGTTTTAGGGTTTTAGCCATGGCAACAAGGCAGTGAACTGTTTGATAAAATGCTTTGGTAGACATGTATGCAAAATGTGGTAGCATAGACAAGGCAATGAATTGTTTGAAAAATGCCTCAAAGAAACATGGTCTCATGGTGATGGAATGCCATGACAAGCCATAGACATGGCAGTGAACTGTTTGAAAAAATGCCTCAAAGAAAAGTGGTCTCATGGTGATGGAAATCCATGACAATCTTGGCTTTCCATCAGCATGAGACCACAAGATTGATTGTCATGGCTTTCCATCACCATGAGACCACATTTCTTTGAGGCATTTTTTCAAACAGTTCATTGCCTTGTCTATGTTTCCACATTTTTCATACATGTCTACCAAAGCATTTTATCAAACAGTTCATTCCCTTGCTGCTATGGCTAAAATCCTAAAACAGGTGCTTTCGAACAAGCTATGGATTCTTGGAAAAAATATATCAAAGCATAATAGTAAGAATAGCATAGACAAGGCAACAAACTGTTTGAAAAAAATGCCTCAAAGAAATGTGGTCTCATGGTGATGGGATGCCATGACAAGCAAATTGCTATGGATTGTCATGGCATTCCATGAGACCACGTTTCTTTGAGGCATTTTTCCAAACAGTCTAAGTTGCCAGTTTGGGTACGGGATACTGGTATGCCGGTATGGCGATTTTTTTCCTGAAATACAGTACATTTGGGTATGATTGTATATATATATAAAATTAAAAATATACAAAATTGTAAATACATTTGATAGTATGAACTATGAGTCTATGATTCTTCATCAATCATCAATCATCATTAAATCTAAAATCATTGATCAATGCTAGTGATAAGCTACAAGCCTATAAAGATAAATCATAAATGTCAGTTGATAGTTCAAAATTCCAATTTACATATGCCATACTCATATATTAATAATAAATATCATATATGTCTCTCTAGTCACGATTCAAATGAAGATCATTATAATTATTCATCAATCATCAAAAGGAATTAGATCATCATCATTTGGTTTGACATTATTTGAACCACAAGCAAATGCATTGCCAGTGCCACTTGTAGTAGCTGCATAATGTGAAAGAGTCTTAACATCATCATCATCATCATCTATAGTGACTCTAGCAAGCTTTGCAATAGATGCATCCAAGTTGGCACACTCAAGGGCTATGTCCCAATTCTTCATTGAACCATCTTTGTACTCATTTTGCTTATGTGATAGAAGATGCAAGTTGGAATGGACATAAACCAAGTCTTCTGCTTTTTTTGCAGCCAACCGGTTATGCTTCACTGAGTGGATATAGGAGTATGTACTCCAATTTCGTTCAACCGAAGAAGAACTTGCAACCTATTGAAATTGGAGAGAAAACCAAAATAACTTAGAAATAAAAAATGCAAAATAAATGAAAGAATGGTAAGTAGTAGTACTAAACTTAAAGTCTACAATACAAATGTTGAATAAAAAAAATTAAAAAATAAAAATTACTTGTGATAGAATCTTGATTGCAAGAGGTTGGAGGAACATAAAATCTTTCCCATGGAGGTACCACCATGTACGAGCATCTACTGTGTATTGGTCTTGAATAGCACAAAGACTATGATTTCGTCCTGAGATGAACAAGCCAAACTCTTTCCTAACATTTTCCACCACTTCTGGATCTACAAAGAGTCTTTTGAATGCTCGCTTGTACCCATTAGCAACTTCACTATCTCTATATGGTGGAATTCTCCCTGGCAAAGCAAGTATCTGTGAACTATAGTATTTGGGAGATAATGCATATGCAAGGAAATGCAATGGTGTGTTCATCTTGTCCCAACGATGGTGAATGATTTTTTCAACTCTATGAAAAAATGTTTCTTGGGCGTCATTCTCTTTTTCTGCTATTATCACCTTTATTTTTTCTATCATGGAGTCAATACCATCATAGATTTCCCCCAAACATGAAATATACCGAGCCAAATTTTTTTTGTTTTTCAATTAACAATTTACAAAGCAGTGCACCCGTTAAGGTTAGATGAGAAAACCAAAACGTGCAAGAAAGCAACTCTAACCAGAATGGCGCCGATGATGGCGAGCATTGGTCAGAGGATCTGAAAGAGACTGCTTAAGCTGTAACTCTAACCAGAATGGCACCGCTGAGGGTGAGCATTGGTCAGAGGGTCTTCTACTCTAATTGCAGAAAGAACTCAACGTCAAGTATGTGCTACCCAATCCAATGCGGAGTGAGGGGCAACCATATGACGGAGTGAATACAAGTAATTGTTGAAAGAATAAATGCCGAGAAAAGAAACTACTCAACACCCAGAATGTGCTTGCTACCCAGAGTAGGCAGTAGCTACCATAGGGCGGAGTTCTAGCTATTACAATAATTAATTGAGATCGAGAATTACAACCAGATTTAAACAAGCAAGAATAACTGCCAGTACTACTGTCAGTCTTACAATTCAGAGCCTTTTGCCTGCCAATATCTTATGAAATTAGAAGCTCATCAGTACATCATATGAAACCACCTTTACTGTGCATAGTAATACCAACCAATAGCCTTCAAATATTACAATCCAGAAATACTGATTTCTGTCACAAATCTGCTCGTTAAGTGCATAAATCAGCAACCCTAAGATTTACTAAAATGCTCATATCTTCCCAGAATGACCTATTGACTTGAGATCAAATGCAATCAACTTCAATGACCTAGGCGACCAGCTTAAGACTCTATAACTGTTCAAAATGCTTCCATTTTATTTTTTACGAATCCCAATGCATCACAAGAGGTACGGCCCAGCTGAAAGGTACGGCCTCCTTTTAAAAATTCATTTCTTAACAATAAAATCTGAAAACTTAGGAATTGAGACGCCTACCCTAAACAATGAGATATATGTTATACCCAGAACTCTTTTTTTTATATTTTTCAAGATATGAATTAAACATGCAATCTGCTGTATTAAAATGCAACTTAGAAAAACCTCTAACATGCAGAAAATCAGAAACTAAGGATTACAATGATGCTTATAATGCACGAACTCAAATGCAACTCACAGTACAATAAACCACCACTAGATGTTGTCTTGCAAACATGAAGCGATGCCCAAACTAGGAGGTCTTCATCCCTCGAAGCAATCCAGAATCAATCCGGCAGCATAACGGTGTATTTTCCAAGATGATGAAATGATGCACTACGACTCCTCTTTATAATTCTTCCGTTGACTTCGCAAAACCCTAAAATCTGATTTTAGGTCAAAATCCCCTCTCCTCAATGATGGGCGTACTTTTGCCTTCAAGCTCTTGATTTGATATTTTAATTAAATATTAAACTTTGAAATATGCGCCCATCATAATCTTGCTTTGGACTTAGGAAATAATTAAAATCATCTCTTAATGAGGGCGCCACCCTCAAGACCCACTTTTTTAAAACAACATTAAGTCATTAAGTCTAAGCCAAGGGGTCAACATTAAAATATATCATTTTAACGTGACTTTTAATTTAAATGACTTAACTCATTTCTCTGAAAATGCCCTGAAGCCAATACTGATGAAGTCAACTGATCAAATTGAAGCCGGGAGTCAACCAACCTGAGCTCATCTGGAAGGCTGCCAAAAATAGAATTTACTAAAAATAGTAAATTCCAAAAAGTGCTCTGAATGCCGGGATGATCATACCACTGCGAAGCCCTCTGAAAACCCAGAAGGAATCCGCCATTAAAACTATCCTCTTTGAGCAATAACCTCCTCAAAATTAGGAAACCCTAATTTTAACTTCCGACTAGCCTCCAGGTTCCCAAGGAAAGGCTAACGGTCACTGAAAATGTCAGGCTTGAAAAGGGGACATTACAAAACATGGTCAATCTGTATCAACAAACCTGATCATACTCATGATAGGCTTGGTGAATCTCAACACATAGGCCACACGATCCCACCAAATGTCATCTAGGATCAATGACTTGACCTTTTGGACCCTCTCTGAACTTGATGTTTTCCAAATACTCCATTGGTTGTGTTGTGACCTATTTCATACATTGCCCCATTGCAAATGGGGACCCTCGGTGGTTTGTTTTTGGGGTTTAGTTTTGAGTTGTAATTTCATGAGGTCTTTCGCTCCATGAGTTTCAAGTTAGAGTTTGGAGTCATCAATAGAGCCAAGTTGAAATTTCAAGCCTGAAACTGCATGTAAACGTCGTAGAAGTGTTCAGAAGACCCTGTAGATGAGGATCACCTGTGCTTTTGCCCAATTCTGACACTTACTACTTTTTAGGGATTTTGCTTTTTTTCGTTTTTGGCACTTTTGGACCATTTTGGATTTTGCTATTTTAAGAAATTTGCTTTTTTCGCTTTTTCCATTTTTAGAAACTTTCTATTTTTGGCAAGTGCCAAGGTCCCACCAATCAAGGAGTCAAAGTTTCCATCTTTAGAATGAAAAAGCATGCAAAAATCAATGAAAAAAATCTAAAAAGCGTGCAAAAAATCACTGAAAACTCAGAAAATCAACCAAAAAAACAGGCCTTTTAGATAAAAATCTGGAAAAATCAGATAAAAAGCATGAAAAGCAATCAAAAATCTGGTGAAAACAAGTAAAAATCTGGAAAAAGAATAAAAAACAGATCAAAAAGCGAATCTCCAGATGAAAAAGGCATTGAAAAAGCAATGAAAAATCATGAGATTCTTGGCTGAGATGGTGTAAGTTTGGAGAGATTCATGGAAGTGCGCCCAGCAAGAAGAATGGCATAAAATCTTGCAAGTCCGCCCAAGGAAATGGTCTGAAAGCTTGCCAAGTCCACCCTCACATGGCAAATGGAAGATAAAGAGGATGGAAAAACTTCATGAAAGTCCGACCTGCATTGTGGAGAGGACTTCACAAAGTCCACCATGGAGAAAGCAAGGTAATGGAAAGGAACTTTCCAAGTCCGCACTACCTTGATGATGGATGGAAAACTAACAAGCAAGTCCGCCATAGGAAGGAGATGATGGATCAAAGAAGGCAAGGAAAGTCCGCCATGTCAAAAGTGGA
Organism: Sequoia sempervirens; assembly: GCA_007258455.2. Taxonomy (NCBI): domain Eukaryota; kingdom Viridiplantae; phylum Streptophyta; class Pinopsida; order Cupressales; family Cupressaceae; genus Sequoia; species Sequoia sempervirens. The sequence continues at coordinate 362,739,370 of VDFB02353493.1, read as the reverse complement.
GAATGGAAAGCCTTGAGTGAAGTCCGCCCTCACTTGGAAAAAGGCAATGGAAAGATTTTCTCAAAGTCCGCCATGTCAAAAGTGGAGAATGGAAAGCCTTGAGTGAAGTCCGCCCTCACTTGGAAAAAGGCAATGGAAAGCTTTCTCAAAGTCCGCCCCAAAATGTGATGAAATTGTCTCAGGCATGAGGTGCCTAGGAGATGAATGGCAAAGAGTATGGAAAGTCCGCCTTGCTCAAGTGAATGGAAAGAATTCTTCCAAGTCCGCCTAAGTCTTGAATGAATGAATGGCAAGGAGATTAAAAAGTCCGACTTTGCTAAAAAGACATGAATAAAATTTTCCTAAGGCATGAAGCGCCTAGAGGAAAATTGTAAAATGGCCAAGACATGAGAAAATCCGCCATGATGGAGAAGGGAATAAAAAAATCCATGCAGTTGGACAAAATTCGTCAAGACAAATAAAATACATGGGTAAAATAAAAAATAAAAAAATTAAAGGTTGAGAAAATTGAAAAAATCACATGATGAACCTTTAATTATTTCTAACACTTAGAAAAATCGAGCTCCAAGAGATAGCCTGCAAAATTTTGATGAAGATAAGGATGAAGAACTAAAAATTTAGAAACTTTCCTTGATAAACAAGAGTCCACATTCGATGAACTTGAAAGAATTGCTAAATGGATCGAATATTTTCAACCTTATAAGGCCTTCTCAAGTCATTATCAACTTGTAATTTCAAGAGGCTTAGTTCTCTCCATTTCTAGAGTTAGAGAATTATTCAAGAGTTAGTAAATTTTTCGAGAGATAGAATTTTTTCAAGAGAGATTTTTTGAGATAGAAATTTTGAGAGTTGAGTGATTGATTTTTTCGAGGTGAAAGAACAAAGAAAGAGGTAGAATTCTAAGCTGAAGCTCAAAATTTTCAAAGGATTGCTTGCTTTTTCGACAATAAAGACCAAATTTTCGAAGTTTACAATTAAATTGCTAGTCATAGAGTATAATCCCGAAGTTTTATGAATTATTTTTACCTTTGTCTTCATTTTATCTTCAAAAAATTCACTAAGTGTTATTACTTAGCTTTCTTTTTCATTGAATTTAACTTTCAAAACGCTGAAAGTTAGAATTTTCACAAGAAAATTTTAAAGAAAATCATAATTGAAAGTTAATATATTTCTCTTGCAGGTTGATGACCACCCCCAGAGGATCGTCAAAGAAAGCACCAATGAAGTTTGCAAGCAAGGGAGTCCAACAGGAGTCAAAGATCAATTCCAAATGGAAGAACATCACAAATTCAGACCTCAGACATGTGGACTTTGAAGAATTCAAAAAAAGGATGTATGGATTAAATGGACTTATGCCCACAACGATTGCCCGCCAAATGATGCGAAATGGAATTGTCCAAGCTGCCGGATTTCCTCCAGCAATCCAGTGTGTCGAATTGATGGTCAAATGTGCAAGACATTACAACCCACAAGAAAGACAGATTATAGCTCCTGATGGAAGAATTTTGGCACACCTTGGAGAACCAGCTATCCAAGAGGCATTTGGCATACCCGATCATAATCGAACTTCCTATAAAACAAAGGAGGAAGCCATAAGAATCTTTGAGGATTAGGGAGATCAATGTGCAACTCATTAATAAAATATGGTTGGAAAAGCCAAGAGCTTCTGCTAAGAAAATGCCTAAGAAACTACACCAGATAGACTTTAAGGAAGACTACGGTGATATCGTTTTGCTCCTGAACAGAATAATGGGCAATCCTCAAGGTGCCTACTTTGAAACATGGATGTACTTCTTTATTGAGGAAATCACCTCCGGAGTCAAAATGTTTAACTGGTCAAGAATGATCAGTGATAACAACATCCATGAGCAATTAATCAACCTTGAAAAGACTAAGTCTTTTCATATGAGTTCCTATGTCATTTATCTATTGGCTAGAGCCTATAGATATCCTGGATTGATATGCAAAGGTGTTGTCAGAAATGGAGAAAATCAATTCAAAGTGTATGAATGTTACCCTCAGTTGCACCTGTCTGCCAAGTCCCATTTCAAAAGAGCGCATGATGCATTCTTGATGTTCATCACGAGGATACTACAAGGGGGGACCCATCAGAGGTTGCAACATGAAGCAAAGAGCCTTATCAGTAAATATGGATCCTAGTACATCCAGTTTCCAAAATTCACTTATATCCGAATCCAAGGATTCATTGGGAATTCATTCAAGCTTCCCATCTACCCCACCTACAGGGGATGATTCTACTAGAGGTTCTTAGGCAATTGGAGACTTATCAAAACATCCAAAGGCCGAAGCAAAAAGTGGCCGTCACTTTCCCATTCTTTATCTGGAACATGGAAGAATATTGCTCGTCTACACAGACAGCTGAAGGTGTTAGACTAGAAATGCAGTGGCATCCGTTCACATCACACCGATCTAGAGCCAATTTTGACCCTCACCACCACATCAGAATCGTGAACGGAAAGAAATATAAACACCAAGTGGACCTGGAAGATTACTAGGCCAATGTCGCAGATGAATTTGATGTTAGGAAAAGATTGTGGTCTAGAGTCCCATAGAAGCATAAATCGGCAAAAAATCCTAAAAATCGCGATTTTCAAAAAATCTAGGAGGTTGCCGATTTTTTCACAGGAAGAATCCTGATTTTTTCAGCAGTCAACGCCAATGAAAAAATCGTTGAAAATTGGGATTTTTCGAGCAAAAAATCCGCAAAAAAAAGGTGAAAAAATCATGCAAAAAAAAAAACCCTAAAAAGTGGCGCATTTTTGGCTATAAAGACGACGTGTTTCTCCTCTTTCAGTAAATATCGAGGGTTTATCAGGTCAGCGAAATTTTTTGAAGGCGTCTACTGATTTGCGGGCATAAATCTACATGCTCAGATCATGGGTTTCTCATTGGCGCAAATTTCTGAAGGCATTTTTGTTGGTCGCGTTTTTGCTGGTTTCTCATCATGGTTTTATTTATGAAGTATATTTTGTGAAATGCATTGAAGCAATGTAATCAGCGATATGAATGTATACAAAAAAAAATTATTTTCTACAATTCACGGGTTAAAATCTTTGTTTTATTTGCTCTCTATATCTCTATGCTATGGAAATGACCTTGAGGTTTTAGAAAACGTAGGTTTTGTCTATTTTTCTACATTTCTTTACATTTTTTTTCAAATCCGATTTTTTTCCCGATTTTTTCACGATTTTTCAAAAAATCCTAATTTTTTGGTTTGTCGATTTTTTCCCCAAACGATTTATGCTGCTATGGGACTCTAGACTACCTGTCAACTTAATTAGAACGACAAAACTCTTTCGCGTGCCAGACCAACTTGAAGATGATGGTGAATTTACACAGCTAGGTTTTGATGAAAGTCAATCTCTTCCTTCCATGCGCTAGTCAAAACTGGAAATCTCTAACTTGGACACCTTCATGAGGCCTGTCATCAAGTATTCACAATGGTGGGCAGACCAGCATATTAAAGAACTACGGTGGAAGGGTATGCCTTTGACATACACTCTAATGGGTGAATCAAAATCTTACTCTTCGAACACTGGAGCATCCCAAGGAGATGAGCCAATTGAGAGCTCTATTCCTAAGAAAAGGAAGGAGATAAAGGGAAAATAAATTGCAGGTGAGGAACCTGCCAGGAAGTAGCAGAGATTGGAGCCTCTTCATTCTGTTGTCTCCGCGAATGTGAATGAAATTTTAGACATTGACAAATCTCTGGGAGATATAAGGATTCCCTCTCCTATCCCTGTTCAGCCCGAAGATGATGAGCCTCCATCACCCACAGGCATCGAGATTTTGGGATCAGACAATGAGGTTGACATTTTGGACAACGAGTTTGAGGAAGGAATGATTTTAGCCATAAGAGGAATTCAAGAAGTCCCAAGCGCGTAGCACATTTAGGAAGAACAAGATACCTAGCAGCCAACTATTCCTGATTGGCTGAAAGAGAGATTAAAGATGAAGGAACTAGAAAAAATTCCAAAAGAAGAAGATAACATGGCCGATTTCCTAGCCAAATTAGAAGCAATCAATGCAAGAATGCCTGCCAAAACCTTCTCCACCATTCAGAGAGATGAAGTCGGGCATCATACAGTCCAAGTTGTTGTGTCGACAGTTGACAAGTGAAGGGAAGAAATTACTCCCCTGGGATATGCCATTACCACTGTCGATTTAGGCCCTACCACAAAAGGACAGGAGATGGAAGAATTGGATAATTTTGTTGCCACTATCAAAGCGAGGCTAGAGAAGGAGATAGCAAAGACAAAAGAGTATAAATGAGAGGTTGAATGACTTAAGGAGTATATTCAGCATCTAACTAAGCCTCTCGATCAGACTAGCTTAGCAGCTCCTCCACTGATGAATACTTCTCAAGAGACTCTTGAAGAGGAGAAGAATATAGCCAATGAGACTAAAGAATGGTTAATCAGCAATAGACAAGAGGTGGCTGTATTTGCAAAAAGACTGGCATTGGCATACGGGCAAACTTCTTCTTTGCTCTCAAGAATTGCAACATTGGCAGAAGCATGGGATAATGCCTAGGATATTCGAGACAGAATCATTCCATGTCTCAAAGTGCTTAAAGGAGTGCTGAAGCAAGAGCTCGTCAACGGAAAAGTAATTGCACCAGGTGCAGCTTATGATTTCAGCAGCTGGTACATGGCATTGATCACACGGAGCGAGATCCTAGAAAAGATAAAGGCAAATACTATCCGAATTGAGGAAAGGACAAAAGAAGTTCGGGAGAAGATTCTAGTTGTGGCTGCAGATGCGTTGGAGAAGGACATTGTACAAGCAAACAACTTGTAGTTTGAAAACTTGAAGCACAAAATTCAGGAAATCTTCTTCATTACCGGGCCTATCCTCAAGCAACATTTGACTAAGGTAGCTGACTTCCTATTCATCTTTCGCAATTTCCAACGGTAGGAATCAGAATGGGAAGATACTTTTGCTGAATGTTCAGATGATGTAGATCTGCTAGAATTCAAGGTTAATGCGCTGCCACCTATCACGATCGAGGAGGTTGACATGATAGTTTCCAAATTCATCCAGTATAATGCCACCAAAGAGGATAGGGATGCACCTCCTCAAGAATAGCTCTTCACTTTAGATCACTGCCTATTAGCTCATGGATCACTAACTGTATTTCAGGAAACCCTAATTAGGGTTGTTTATTTTTTAATCTCTGCCATTGATTCTAGTTTAATCTTGGCTGTTCATTGTACTTCAAAAACTCTATAAATACCCCCCTCTCATTCTCTCATTTTCATAGATGGATAGCATGATATAGATCATAGATAATAAGAGAGAAAGAGTTTATGAAATTGTTGCAAAAGACTACTTTTGATAATAAAGTTCATGATGCATGAGATGCTTTGAATTCTTTCATTGTCAAATGGTTGCATGGTTGCATACTTCTCTTCCTCATTGAATAGATTTAAGTTAGAATTTCTTTTGAATGTGTGTTAAGGGAATGATAGATTGATCGTAAAGATTAGTGAAACTTTGCTCATACTTTCTTTGGATGGATGATTTCTATTCAATGCGTAAAGTTAGACTAAGCTTTTGATGTGGATGCTTCGTTGTATTACTTCAAATAATATTGTTCTATTGATGGTGTTGTTCGTAGTAAGGAAATTTTAAGCACAAATTCCCAAAAGATTGCACTTGCTTTGTGTAGTTGTCGTATAACGTGGCGAAACAAACTATTGTTCTTTGGTTTCACTCAATCCTTACTGTCTCTTGAGTTCGTAGGAATAGTATAGGATTCCTCAACCCTTGCTCCCTTTTTTACTTTTTTTTCATCTAAAATCCAAAAATCCGAAAAAAGAATGACACTGCATCTAGGTCCTTGCTTTCTAAGTGACTTGCTAGAGCAAATCCCTTTGTGTTACTGGCAAAATCACATCATCCATAGAGCTTATCCACACCCAACTTACAAACATTGGAATTGCTGTATGATCTTTTTGGAAATCTTAGCATACGAGTCAGTTTTTCAAGAGAGGATAGAGTGTCTTTGGATTCTTTATTCTAGAGTTCTTGGTGAGTCATAAAAACACGCATCAATAGGTTGCTAATAACCATGGCACCCAATTCCTCTCGCACCTTCACAAGTCGTCTCAAAACAATTGTGTGTGATGCAAATCGGGTCTCAACAACCTAGGATCATGTAAAACATAAGTTAATAATAATAACACATTAAAATATAAATCCATAAAATTAAAAAATAAATTACATAATTGATAATTAAATTAAATTTACCTTCAACAATTCCAATCTCGAGAAAGTCCTGAAGATGCTTTGTGACATATGGTGGTTTGTCACAAACATTTGGATCTCCTCAGCCTCTTGGTATATATCTTTCACCCATTCTATTTGAGTGCCAATTGCTTGCATCACCAATTTAAGGGAGTGTACAGTGCATGGTGTCCAAAAAATGTGTTCATACCTTTGCTCAACCAAAATATCTGCAGCCTTGCAATTTTTTGCATTGTCTGTAATGACTTCAACAACATTTTCCGGACCCACCATCTCTATGGACTCAATGAGGATTTTTGAAATGAATTTTGCATCCTTGATTTGCCCCTCACAATCAACTACCTTTAAAAACATAGCCCCTTTTGGGGACACTGCAATAACATTTATCAAAGGTCGGTTTTTGCAATCCTTCCATCCATCGGAAACAATAGACATTCCTGTTTCAACCCAAGAATCCCTAATTGGTTTGAATGATGTCTCTACATGATTTGTTTCTTTTACTAATAAGGTGGTGTGCACTTTTTCATACCCAGGAGCTTTGAAACCTGAAGGTGCAGTATTGATTGCCTCCACCATTTCACGCCAATATGGTAATCTCACCAAGTTGAAAGGAAGACCATTCGCATAAATGCAACATGCATTTTTTTCCTCTACGATGTCTCTTGCTTCATTTTGAAATGCCCTATCCGATGGTCCTCTTTTGCGGGAAGAAATGGGGTCTTCTACTTGGACAGAGGGTGTCTCGAACAAAGAATGTTGAGAGGCCACTACTGAATCTGCATGCAAAGTCATTGATTTTTTCTTTGCTAAAGGATGGTTTCTTAATTTTGTTTTTTCAGCCATAGCATCAGCTTCTTCTTGTTCAACAATGTATTTCATAATTTTATCCTTTGATAACCCCTTCTTAGTTGGCCCTCCACATACTCTAGTCCCTTGCCCACCTTGTCCACAAAGGTGAAATCTCACTCGACTATATGAGCTCTTAAATTGGATTTTACATTCATCACAAATCCAAACAAATGCCCCACCTCCTGGAAGCTATTCAACCATCGTAATATGATGCCATAAAGGAGATGCTGCATCAATTTTAAACTTTTGGTTTTTACCAGCAGTAACACCCATTGAACTTGAACTTGTAGCCATTTGAACTTTGATTTTGTTGTTATAATAAATATAAAGTATTGAAACAAATTACAAAATGAACACCAAAACACATTGAAACAAACAACAAATCTTATTTCTTCTTTTCTAAAAAAAAAATCTGAAAAAACTTCAAAAAATCCATCGTAAACTTGAAAAAATGAGTTAAAATGCATACCTTAGGTGATTAGATCTCCTTTGTGCAAGCTATCCTCACTTTCTTTTGCACTTGATCAATCTCCTTCAAAAAATTAGCAACCTGCAAAATGAGAAAAATGGAGGGCAAAATGTGTTTGTGAGAGCAATGAAATGACAAAGGAGTGATGGAGTCATGTTATAAAGGCATTTTAGGGTTTTTTGGCACTTTAAGTGCTTTAAAAATTGTTTTTTTTTTCGTTTTGTTTTGGGTGCCCAAACTCTATGGGAGCGTTTGGGCATGTGCGGGAGCACCCAACCACCCCTAGGTTCTCTGTGAAGCGGACCCACACAGAGATCCAGGGGTGGCTCGGTGCTCCCAGCCGCTCCCGAGCAAGGACCCGTGCCCAAACGCTCCAAGAGTGGGCACGCCGGGCAAAAATGAAGAACCCGGTAACATAGCAAACAGTTCACTGCCTTGTCTATGCTACCACATTTTTCATACATGTCTACCAAAGCATTTTATCAAACTGTTCACTGCCTTGCTGCTATGGCTATAAACTTAAAACATGTGCTTTTGAACAAGCTATGGATGCTTTGAAAAAATCTATCAAAGCATAATAGTAAGCAATAGGATAGGCAAGGCAGTGAACTGTTCAAAAAAATGCCTCAAAGAAATGTGGTCTCAATGTGCTTGTCATGGCATTCCATCATCATGAGACCACATTTCTTTGAGGCATTTTTTCAAACAGTTCATTGCCTTGTCTATGCTCCCACATTTTTCATACATGTCTGCCAAAGCATTTTATCAAACAGTTCATTGCCTTGCTGCTGTGGCTAAAAGCTTAAACCAGGTGCTTTCGAACAAGCTATGGATGCTTGGAAAAAATCTATCAAAGCGTAATAGTAAGCAATAGCATAGACAAGGTGTAACGTCTCACATTTTACAGTTAAAATGAAAAACAGTTATTTTTCCACCTACAGCTGAAAGGCAACTAATTAACTAACAATCTAGGGTTTCCAAATAAAGATTGAGGACTGAAAAGAGATTATCCACTAGGGCATAATTAACTATCTCACATCTTTCATTGTCTGATGACGAACTAGGGTTTCCAATTTAATCAAAATAAACAACTAACTTTTGAGTTTACACATTTCAGCTGAAAAAAAACTTTTAACTGTTTTCCAAAGATTCATAATGAAATAACTGTCATTCTAGGTTTTTTTTTAAAAACACAAAATTACTTTATTATTCTAAAATTTAACTTCAAGAATTCAGCATTTCAACTAAAAGAATCAACTGGCTAATCTAAGACGACGCTTGTAGATTTTTCAATGAATATTTATCAAAAATGATTAACAATTACTTCAAAACTAAATATAAACTTTAAATTGACAATGCAAAATACCTGGAGATAAATACGAGGAAATTTTAGATATTTGACACCATCATCAAGTTGAAACTCTTGAGTTACTTTATCCATGAGGGAAAGAGGGATTATCATCAGGGGCTTTACCGCCCAACCAGACCTACTGGTCTCCTGTGTTCTTCAACTGAAGAAACCCGACCCTTCTCAAGGTCAGTTGACAAGGATCAAATGTCATCATGTCTCTGAGCTTGGTGTCCATGATTCCTATACTGCTGGTCGATCCTTCCTCTGTAGGTTCCCCCTAACTAGAAGGATCTTTCTGACCAGAGTATATCTAGAACATGAAAACTGACTTTTCCTAACTGGCATCTACCTTGGCCAAGGATTTTCAATGTTCTGGCACCCCTGTGCCGATATCTTTAACACTACTGTGTCGATGTCTCTGGCACTATTGTGCCGACATCTCTGGCACTACTGTGCCGTCAGCAATCTCACCCTTGCTCGACATGACAACCCTCAAATTAGTTCCTCATTTCTTGCGACATTGTTTGATTATCAATCTTCTCTTTGATTCATAACCTTAGGGTTTAATGATTACTATTGTGATTTGGATCTTCTTAAAGTAAGATTAGTTGGTAACTTTATAGGAGGAGAGAGAGAGGATATGCAAGTTTGTTAAGAACCCTTCCAACTCTTGTCATTATATGACTAATTCAAGGTCACGATTAAAGCAGGTATACTTTTTCCCGAACAACAATTAAGGGTGATATGAATTTGAGTAAGGCAGAGAGGACATTGCACACGAGATTTCCCAGACGACTGATCAATTCACAGGTTCAGGTGACTAGATTTTGATATTAAGGACTCTTTAGATTGGAACAAGGAACAACTATCGTGAAAGGTTCAGGAGGAGAGATGAAGACTTGACCCAAGGATATACTTTTATAGTAAGATTGAAATTATAAGGAGTTTACTTACTGTAGGGTAGCAATGACTATACCCTTTCCCCAACTTAGTGTTTCAGGTTTGAGGACGAGACTACACATTTCCGGAGAACTATAACAGAAATTGTGTTTCACAAAAAAGCTAAGAGGCTGTGTCAAAAGAAAAAACTCAATTTAGAGGAGCAGTCGGCAATATAAGAATGGAAGTTGTTTGCAGGGTGTCTCAGACATAGTTTAAATCCAGATTCAAGTAAAAAAAAAAAGGTATAAGGTTCAATATGCACAAGCCCTAGTTCCAACAGGAGGTGGAGATAGATACTACCAAATTCAATGCTGAGTTAAGTCCATACCGAAGCTTGATCTTACAAATTGATTCCTCCTAACCCGACTCCATCTGAGGACGGGTGTTCTTAACTTCAACTATTAGAAATTTTAATGAAGGCTCATGCAATGATACCTAACAGATTCCAAGCTAGTGACACTAATCAACGGCAACAACAATGCATAGTCCAAATTTATTTACCAATGTCTATAGCAAAGAAGCTACATTCATTACTTGCCTGTGCAATGAGTTGAAGTCGGAACAATACTTCTTCACTTCAATCTTCAGATAATTCCTAGAGGAACCGTCGCTTTCTGCTAAGGTAAAAGACGCAAGGAAAGGCAAAATATCGACTCCACTCCTCTGGATTGAAGAGAGAGAGAGACCGAAAGCCCAACGCAAATTTACAAATTAAACAGAGCTTGACTTATTATGAAATGCTCGGGTAAATGCAACTCTGAGAGAAATGGAGTAAAGAATGAGCTCCTATTGAACCAATAGCATCCCCCCAAGGATAAGGAAGAAACGAATGGAGAGAAAATCCAATTATCGCAAAAGATTCTAATGGAAAACTCTTTCTTTTCCCCCCAAAATCAGATTGCCATCCCCCAACAAAGGAGAAAGATCGGCATTCAAAAGTGAATCCATACAAATTCCCCAAATTCCCGTCTTCTTGCATTCCTTATGTTTCTTGAAGAGTGACGGAATGCTTTCCTTCCAAAACCGACAACTCACTCCCGCACAAAAACAACCTCATTTAGATATTATCAATTTTTATTATTTAATTTATTTTTCTTTTATTTAAATATGTATTTCTTATTTTATAATTGAAATATCTTTTTATAAGTATCTTATATTTAATTTTCTGCTTAATAATCAAAATTTATATTATTTATATTATTTCGACTTAATAATTAATATTTATATTATTCAAATCATGGCCAAAGGTATGTCGTTGCACGTCATACACTACCCAGAGTTCGATGACTAATTGATCCTTGTCAACTACATCCTCTCCCTAATGATAGTCCCTCTTCCCTTCGTGCGATGTCGATCCTGCAACCACTTGGCACAAGAAACTAGGGTTAGACCATTCCTAACATGTAAATTCACATTTAAATATCATCATCATCATCATATACATTTGCATATTAAAATAAATATTCATATTCACATTACAGTTGCAACAAATAGAACAATTATTTAATCCTTTATTTCATATTCACATGAAAGGCCGTTATTTGCAAACATTAACGTCCATGGCTACATTATCATAAACAAGTTAACTTATAGTCTCAAGATAAGGGATGTAACACAAGGCAGTGAACTGTTTGAAAAAATGCCTCAAAGAAATGTGGTCTCATGGTGATGGAATGCCAAGACAAGAAAATTGCTATGGATTGTCATGGCATTACATCACCATGAGACCGCATTTCTTTGAGGCATTTTTTCAAACAATTTACTGCCTTGTCTATGCTACCACAGTTTTCATACATGTCTATCAAAGCATTTTATCAAACAGTTCACTGTCTTGCTGCTATGGCTAAAATCCTAAAACAAGTGCTTTCGAACAAGCTATGGATGCTTGGAAAAAATCTATCGAAGCATAATGGTAAGCAATAGCATAGACAAGGCAGTGAACTGGTTGAAAAAATGCCTCAAAGAAATGTGGTCTCACGGTGATGGAATGCCATGACAATCCATAGCAGTTTGCTTGTCATGGCATTTGTCATGGCATTACATCACCATGAGACCATATTTCTTTGAGGCATTTTTTCAAAAGTTCACTACCTTGTCTATGCTACCACATTTTTCATACATGTCTGCCAAAGCATTATATCAAACAGTTAACTGCCTTGCTGCTATGGCTAAAAGCCTAAAACAGGTGATTTCGAACAAGCTATGGATGCTTGGAAAAAATCTATTGACGCATAATAGTAAGCAATAGCATAGACAAGGCAGTGAACTGGTTGAAAAACTGTGTCAAAGAAATGTGGTCTCATGGTGATGGAATGCCATGACAATCCATAGCAATTTGCTTGCCATGGAATTCATCATGGCATTCCATCACTGGATGCTTGGAGAAAAATCTATCAAAGCATAATAGTAAGCAACAAGCTATGGTCTCATGGTTTTTTTTCACATGAAAATCAGTGTGATTTTATTTGCAGGTTTTAAATGCATTCTTTTGGCAATTTTGCAGTTTGAAATGGGAAAAAATGGGGGAAAAAATCGTCCCGCCTGCAGAATTTTTAAAAATCAGGATTAATTGGGATTTTTTGCAGATTATTGCTTCTATGGTTGGCATTGCCACTGACAAAATATGGCTTTCAGTTCACTGAACTAAACTTCCCTCTTGTCGCACTTTTAAGATCTTTTTTTGTCACTTAAATTATTCTATCCTGATGATAATGCCTCATTAAAAGTACCTCTTCTCAGTTTGCTCATTGTTGAGTTTCTACCACTCCTCTGCCACCGTGGTTGGTCGACCTTTTTAATTGGCTTAACCACTAAAAAGGTGCGACACTTTAATAATTATGATAATGATGTATTTCTTCTTTGAGGTAGGTTTGAAGTGTTCTTACCCCTTGGCATGGCTTGTGACTGATTTCACCACTCTGATATGATGGCTGATTTTCTTAGACTTGATTCCATCCTATGTCAGATTTCATAATGCAATTGTTAGTTAAAGGGACTTCCTTTGACATTTTCAAATCATGTATTTTGATCCGACTCTTTGCTCAATCTACTTTGTGTTTTCCTGAAGGAAATACCATTTTATGACTTATCATCAAAATATTTGCAGAATTATTTTCCAAGTTTACCACTTAAAGCATTATTGTCATTGTAAATTTGTACTATGTTGTTTTGTATGTGTATCACAGATATATCATAATGTATCTAATTTCTTCTACAGGCAGAAAATGAAGAAGTGGGCAAGGAACTCCACAAGGAATTAGAGGCTGCAGGTGAAGATCTTTCTTATTCTCATATATGAAAGTTTCCTGCTTCTCTTGGCTCTTGCCTTTTCTATGATTCTCAAGACTTGGTAGTTTCAAGTTTCAATTCTTGTTCTATAGCCTAAATTGAAAATTGTTGTAATTACCTGACAGAGTTGGAATTCAAGCAAATACAGGAACTTTTTGATATGACAACAGACAATTGTTTTAATATGAAGTCACCTCACTAACCATCTGAGGGAAGTGGAGTAGCCCACTATCTTTAAAGTGTAGCAAGACTGGCATATTAACATTGTTAGTCAAGCTTCAATATTCAATGAGATGATTCTTTATCTGAAAGGAATGACCAGTGAATGCTCATTGACCAGTGTTTGTATCATATTTTCCTCTTGGAAAGGAGGTGACTAAATCTGATTGAATTAATGCAGGAAAATTTGAGGACAAATTATGTACATATATTTGTAATTTTTGGATTGTTTAGTTTCATTGATCCATAATTAGTGTGGATTTTGCACCACATTATTCACCATGATTAATCTTATTCAACCTTAATGTTCATTGACTGACATAGTTGCTGTTCCATGTGCACAAATATGGAAAGAGAGTTCTTATTTATTTATTGGTTTAAGTAAGCCAAAAAAAGTGCAATTATATGAAAGAAACTATGCACATAACAATTTAGAGACCAAATAACACAAGAAAAGAGACCGATAATTTAAGTTGGAGAAATACAAAATGGGGAAAAGCCAGAAGGAAGAATGAGGCATTGTTCCTACACGAGTAGCTATCTTACAAGCTAGTAGAATGATTTACTGCCTTCAAGATGTGAAGCTTGAAATTGCTAACTTTGCAATATCCACCTTGTTATTTTTCACTTATTTTGGTGTCCACTCCCCTACTGTGTTGTATGTTAATTTCCACTTGTTTCTAGCCTCTCCCATGAACACAACCCTAGAAACCTTGAAACTCCACCATGCAAACACACTTACACCCATGGGCACTAGTGTCCAAGCACATGTGCACTAAATGCTAGTTTCCGCAGTCAGATTCCAAAAAGTTAAGTTTCTTGCCACTTTGTGCCTTAAACCTTTCTACATTTTCGATGGCCATTTGCTTGGAAACTTAGTAGTCACATTTTAAAACTTTGTTTCCTCTTTAATAACGCATTATGCATCTTTGAGAAATTTACCATTCAATTTCCTCCTTCAACATACAAGCGAATTGCAGGATCTCCATTAAAGCAGTAGGGCAGCAGGGTGAAGGTTGAAGATTGTGGAAGACCCTTTGAGCCATCAAGCCATATGGATTCTTTGTAGTTCTCCTTCCTCTTCTATATTTCCCACTGGGAGCCCATTTCCCTCTACATAGCCAAACCCCTAATCTGCAAACTCCCTCCATTGCCCACATAGCCAAATTTGAACCATTCCTTTCCCTTTCCTCTCACATGCAAGTCCTTTTGTGACCACTTTCATATCCTCTCATCTCCATCGCATCCTTACACATCAATTGTTGTAGTTCCCCCCTAGGGTTTGATATTGTGATCACCATTCTCTATCACACCAAAATTATTTTACCACTAGGTTGGCATACACTACCAATATTTCTAATAGTGCTTTATAGAGGTTCGATTATACTCTAACATGAGACACTCTGAGCTGAGTATGCGAGATGAGAGAGAAAGGGTGTGACATATAGTAAATTGTCGGGAGCCAACTTTCGTACTTTGCAAATGGGAAAAAGACCAAGAGCAAGAGGCAAACAACTCCAGAAAGTTGCAGAGCTGACAGAGTGAAAAATACTTGTGCTCAAGAGTAGTTACATAACAGCAATGCCCACTTTTAGAAAGTTCTTTGCGAAAGCCTAAAACTTCAGCAAACGTGCATTTTAGCTTCCCCAGTCTATTTCTAGTTTTAGTTTAGTCATTTTCAAGGTGCACTTGTTCCTTTTTAGCATTTTGTTTCTGTAGCTTTTCCATTTATGCTTTTCATTTCCTAGCTCCCATATTATTTGTTTTAGATTAGATTAGTATAACTTTCTATTTTGCAATGTTATAAATCTAGTTTAGTAATAGGTAATAGTTAATACGATAGAAAATTTTTAGCGATCTCCTAGGTCTTTAACAACTCAAAGGGTTCCATAACAATCTGCAATACCCAAACACCACACGCCCTATGATTGCTCTCACACTTCTCTAATTGCATTCCAACTCCTTTAAGATTTCTGGGTTGAAAGAAACACTCCAACTCAATTCAACTAATATGATAAGAAACACTTTTAGGCCAAGTTGTTTACAGTGACTTCTTGTGGAGGGAGGTATTTATGAACAAGAGTAGCATGGAAACATTGATGGGAAGCCTAAAGGTCTTTTGTAACTGAAATTCCATGTTTTGGAATTTTTCAACTTAGTATCTTTCAACTTTGTCTTCACCTATTCTTAGAAGAGATTTTCCATCTATGAACTTCTGAGTGATGATTTCAACTGTGGTTGAATTCAATTTTATTAGTGTTTTCTATTTGTGCATTGACATTTTGAGTGACTAGATTACTTAGAATACCCTTGTCTCGTTCTACTGTTTCATTTGTTTTTGCAACTTTGTTTTGCATGTCCTCTCAAAATGGGCCATTAAGAGCATTTAATTAGGATCACACCTTCCAAATTATAAGGTTTTTGGTCCCCCAAAGTATATAGATTTACTAGATGAGAAAGAAATTATCCCCACCTTCTTTCTTGGATGTCACTTCGCTTTTCTTTGCTTTGCATTCTCAAGCTAATCTACAATGTTACTTGATTGATGCCACAACCCTTCTGTTTGTTTGGTGCTTTTCTGAACTTAATAAGAAATGAAAAAATCAGACATTTTCCTTGAGCATTTATCAAGGATATTCATTTACTTTCGTTTGTAAAAAGATTGATGATGCAACTCCATCTTCCATCAACTTGTATTTATAGTCACCTTTATATTAGATATTGGATTTCAACATTTTGTGCACTATTTATTGTGCAATTATTCTTGTCGTGCTTGTCATTTGCACAGTTAAGGAACCTTTGCCACCTTTCTAAGGATAATGTGCCAGCCAAATTTTCTAGTTTGGTGGCCATAAAATGTAATCCATCACATCAACATTTTGGTTGAAAATGGATCTCCTCATTTGAGGCATGCAATGGGTCACTTGGAACCTATTTAGAGTGATACCATAAATCATCAAGGTAATCTACAGCACAATGCAAGATCATAGAATGCAAAAAATCACGTTAGAGATTGGGTCTCATCCATAACACAAACTAAATACCTCACACATCATAGCCTTATGTAAGCATGGATATGCCAAACTCTAACCTACATATTGAACACATTTACCCTCGTGTAGTGTGGATACATAGTCATGGACATGTCATAAATTTGATTACAAGCCATCTTATTTATAGTATAGGATTGCAACACGTCTCAAAAGAGGGCCAAAGTAGTGCTAGCACATTAAAAATTAGGTAATTTTAATTTCAAACTATTCTTGCACAACAAAAGTGATAAAGCATCAATGACACAATAAGGAGATGTAGTGGACTTGAGACCCAAAACCCTAGAGAACCTTGTAAATCATAGATTCAAAATATGAAGCCCTAAATTTGTGCAAGGAAGCAAACCTCCCATTATCTTTTACAAGCTTTCAAATTGAGTATATGCATGCTAGTTTAATATAAGAAATATCTACATGTATACGTCATAATTGTACTCACAATTCATTATCACACAAGTAGAGCTTGTTAACTTTGGATACAATAGGCAACTTTTTTACAATCAACAATAAATAGTCACAACTACCTCTTGTATGATGTACAATATTTCTTTTCTTTGCAAGTGACATATACCTAATACTTAGATGATACCTCATAATCCGTGTACTTTTATTTTGCAGATCTTTGAAATTACTTTTGTAATCTGTGATTATTATATGTTTTGTGTAATAATTAAACATGCTTATTGATATAAATGGCATTTAGGGGTGTCCTTGGTTACCATCTTTGTAGGGTGTACCTAAACATTTAGTTGAGATTGCGCTAATAGGCTTTTTAAGCTTTTAGTTTGCATAATGATCTTTGCAACTAATGCTTCTTTAGAACCATTTTTCTATATGGTAAAATTTGATTCGACATACAACTAGAGTTAAGATTAAATATACAATTTCTCAAGAGTATGCTCTTATAAAGTTTCTCAAGAGTATGTTGTTTTGTGTGTTAAAGTTATTGTTGATAAAAACAAAGTTCATCAACTATGTTTAAGCCTCCTACATACTTAAAATTTATGTTGTTCTAAACTTAGAATTTTGTGCTGTTCTAAAGAGAGTTATTGATTATTGTTTATTTGGAATTAAGAGAATAATCATATAAATTGGAATTGAACTATATTTTTTCCTTAATTCAGTTTGATAACAAAATTCTAAACAAGTGAAAAATGGTATATTGTCATTGGCATTCTTCAAGCAGTTTGTAGTCTTTCCCATCCTTATGGTTTGTCGACTTGCCCACCCTTTTCTCTCCACAATTGCTCTATAAAAACAATTTAGAAAGGTTGCTTATAGAAATATTTTTATCATTCCATTTTAGTGGAATGTTGTTTAAAAAATGTATTTTTCTTTTTTCTATTTGATAATAATATCATAAACAAGTGAAAAATGATGTATTATTTGTAGCATTCTTTCAATGATATGTAGTCTTGTCCATCCTTTACCCTTCCACAAATGTTTTGTATAAAAACAATTTTAAAAAGTTGTTTATGGAAACATTTTTATCATTCCATTCTAGTAAAATGTTATTTAAAATAATGAATGTTAAGAAAGCAATAATTGTTTGCCTAAAAACTATGGGAACCTCCAACAAAAGCATATTAGAGCCTTCTTATGTCATTGAAGTAATCTCTTTGTGTCTTAGTTGCAAATGTTTTTTTTGTAAAACCTTCTTATGCCATTGAAGTAATCTCTTTGTGCCTTAGTTGCAAATGTCCTTTTCCTAAATTGTTGCCACTTACGAGAGTATAAATAAAGTTTCAATCTTGATGGTTATTTTACCTATGTAAGTACTTGTCATGTATGTGAGAACAAATTTTCTAATTAATAGTTATTATTTCAATAAATTTTCTTTTACTAATATTGCTAAAAATTGCAAGGAAAACAAAGCTTTTCAATTGTGTGATACCTTATAGGTGGCCCTTTTATGATAAAATATTATTAATGTGCAACACCCCAACTTTCGACCCAATATTTCTTTATAAAATGTAATTTTTCTCTTTAAATTATCTATTTATATATAGAATATAAGGGCTAGCTTCTATGCTGGTGGAATATTGCTCTAATTCCAACTTCAAAATATTTTCTTCTCTTGTATTTCTATTAACATCATTGCTACTATTTGCTTTGGTAGATTAAAAAGATCAAGCTTGACTATATTAATATGTAACTAAAAGCTCAGACAATTTAAAAAATAAATCTCTTTTACAAAATAATATATACAATTGTGATGCACGAGAGTTTCCTGCAATTCTCATAACTCCAAGCTCACACAAATAACTTGATAAATTAAAATGATTCAAAACACCAAAAATCAACGACTTCTAGAAATTATGTTCAAATTGAAAGATTTACATATGCAGCCTTGAAGGCTTGAAGGAATACATGAAAAAACAAATTAAATAACTTGTTACAAGCAACAATGTCATCTGTAGGTATATCTTCTTTCTCTTTTTTTTGCAATCTCCTTCTTGCAATTGCAACTATGTTTTGGAAACCAAAAGTACACAACTCCAATGCATTTTCCAAAGTCTTTGCCTTTGATTTTTTTCTTCAACCTACAAATTCCAGTCTGAAAATGTCCCTCCTAGGAATGCTATATCCAAACCATCAATCTCCAAAATATGGAACTCAAACCAAAACAAAACAAAATCAATTACTAAAAACACTTGCCCACACCACACCAACAATTGAACCTCCTTCAATTCTATGCCTCCTCCTGGAAAAATCAAAATAATGGCATTAAGTGTCATTCTCTAACTCTCCAATGGATGCTTGTTCCATTCCCAGCCAGGAAGGCCACCACTAATCAACACAATTATTCCTCGATGTATCCAATTTGAATTGCAAATTCAAATTGGTAGCCAAACTCCTCCTGAGTGTCCAAGTCTTTCCTATGTCCAAGTCTCTCCTGTAGCTTCATGGCACATTAATTACAATTTCAAATTTTCCAACTCCTAAGAATCCCACACCCATTTTTCATTTTGGCAATTTAATATTAAAAATTGTCAATTTCAATATGCTTCCCAATGCAAGTTACAAGCCAAAATTTGTCCAATTTACTTAATCATATTTTTGGACATTAAAACATTAAAATACTCTAAAATATCAATCCAACCACTTCACACCAAAATTGATCAAACATCAAATGGTGCAAATTAGCTGGCAACCATAGATGCACCTGCATTAGACACCCATGGTACAAAGAAAAGTGGCCCTGTTACTTCTTAAGAGGATAACCAAAATGATTAACCTCAACTTCTGACAACCAAGATGAGTCTTCTATAGGTATCCCAAACCATTTTACCAAATACTCAAAATATTGATTATGCCTTGTGCTCTTACTCACCCTAATGGCCAAAATTGCCTCGATCTTCTTCCTCACTTTTCCTTGCAACTTGATGTCTCTTCCATCCTTCATTCTTTCTCTCTTTCTCCCTATTTTCACATATTCTAGCTCCCACCAATTTGCACTATGGAATTTTGAAAATTCATAACCATCCATTTCCTCTACTTTAGCAAATTCATAAAATTCATGTATTACCTTTTCCTTTGTCCTTGTTACAACTTGTTCCTCGCCAATCTTGGTGCCGCCTTTGTGTTCCTCTTTCTCCTTGCCTTCTAAAAGACAATCTTCAGTTGCAACCTCTTTTTCCTCTACACTCACATCAATGTTAGTCAAACAAATAAGATATTCATCTTTCCCATCCTACAATAAATTATCAATCACAAGGTCTACATTTGCACTAGTCTCTTCGTTAAACAAATCAACTTCTACTTGTCCATCTGCTTCCACACTTTCAATTGTAGTACCTTCACCTACCAATGCTTTCATTGCTTCAATATCCTCTTCTTCACTAATCTTACCATGCTCACATAAATCAACATTTTTACAAATATATGATTTTATTTCTTCCTTCTCCACTAATGAGGAGGTAATTCGATAGTAAAAACTATGTGAGAAAAAATCTTTAGCTTGGTCCTGGTTATTATCATATGCCTCATCTTGAAGATTTTTGGGCTAATTGTGTGGATGATTATGAGGGAAGGAGGAATTGAATGAGACACTCCTTGCTCCTTGGCACAAATCTTCAATTTTAAATTAGGTTGGAATATAGGGGGAGTACAAGATGAAGACTTTGATTTGATTGATCGAACCTATGCTCAATGGGTATAGACTTTTCCCTTGTCACCGGTGGATGATTATGAGGGAAGGAGGAATTGAATGAGACTCTCCTTGGCACAAATCTTCAATTTTAAATTAGGTTGGAATATAGGGGGAGTACAGGGTGAAGACTCTGATTTGATTAATCGAACCTATGCTCAATGGGTATAGACTTTTCCCTTGTCATCGGTGGACTGGAAAAATGAAGAAAATGAGGATATTCAGGTTAGAACTTCAACAGTTTTGAGGACACAAGTATGGCTAACCAAAAGGAATGGAGAAGTTGCTAAGGATCCATCAAAGGAGAAGGGAGCTTGTGAACAAACAAGTACTCGTCATATAGGTACGATGTCTCTTGCACCAATACCACCAATATAGGTTATGTATCTCTATCAAGTGGTAGTGGGAATGGTGATGATCCTCTTGAGAAAGGAAAAAGACTTAAGAAAACTTGTGGTGGAGGTCCTCTTCCCAATGTCACAATTGAAGAACAAAGTAGTGATGATGTTGAGCAACGATTAGAAGAAATTAATCAAGGGAATGACGCTGGTAGGGAAGCCCTAGAAACTCACATCTAGCAACCTCAAGTGAAACAAAGGGGAATGTGTGAAGGGGTGAAGCTTCAATTTCCTCTCTCTTGAATGTACGCAATGTGGTGAGATCTCCCTTGCTAAATAGAGCTCTCCATTTCTCTACGCCCAAGACTTCCCAAAATCTTGATGCACCTCCACCAACACCATCCTAGTTAGAAAATTCTCTCTCCAAGAAAAGGAAGACAATGCCTATTGTGTTGCTAGAAGAAGATATTGTGGGAAAACTTTTGCAGAGAACCCCTAAAGTAGAGAAATCCATAGAGCTCCTTTCTAATTATATTAGAACTTTAATAGATCCTTCACCTCAACCTTTGAGTCAGGCTAGTCCTGCCTTTGATCCTAATTCAATTGTTGGGAAGGTCGTGATGAGCAGGATCCAGAAAGATAGTCACTATGGGAAGGTTGCCCAAAGCTGGGTTCCTAAGATCAAAGAGAAGGAGCCTTCTGTAATTGAGAAATTGAGGAAGGTGTATGATGAGTTTGTGGTATTAAGGAATTCGATCAAATTTTAATTGGTCATTTGTAAGCAAGAGGAGACACATTGGCTACAAATTGATTGTGAGTTTACTAATATTATTGCCATGGGCATGGAAAAGGTTATTGATGAGAACATCATTCCTTCTAAAGAAGATAATTGTGCCCTTATGTGGAAAACAAGTACAGCCTGGAAGCTTTAATTCATAAAATCAAAGTTCTTAGAGCAAACAGAATTGTTGAAGGAATGCAATCGCTTGAATAATAATTTCATTAAGAATTTTACTGATTTTGAATGCCCGATAATGAAAGGAGATAATCAAGGACCTAGCACACTTGAAGAGTTGAAGGATGCCTTCTTTAAGGAAGTTGATACATATGCAGGGGAACAATCATTTGATAAAGAAGTTTTCCAAAATTGATTCAACATTGTCATGGCACGAGGACTCTCTTGCACTCATCGTGCATAATATGGAGCCAATTTGAATTGCCAAAGCTACTTGACAGTTGAGAATGAGGAATGTAATTGGCCCACAACAGACACAAATTCCTAATGTCGTGATGGCTTTGAAAGACTATCAGGTATGTGTGGCAATTGCTCAACAAAAGTTGTCCAAGGAAGAAGTGCTTGCCTTCTCGCCTACCCAGCCAACTTAGCATTAGAAGAATTTAAGTTTCTCATGTTTTGTATTTAAAATGTTTTGAACTTTATTATTTTGATTCTTTCAAGAATCAATTATTTTTAGTTATTTCACAAGACTCTGATGACAATTACGTTTTGAAAATTATTAATATATTATGTTTTGATTGTGCAAGGGTTTGACATTTTGATCCCCCTTGCATTGTGATGCATGAGTGAGAATCAATCTTAATAAAGGATCAAGTTTTATAGTTTTGATTCATTTCTTTGTGAATGTTATTATTTGTGCGCAATAATTTTGAATTAGATGTTGATGTTTGTGAGTGAGTTTGTGAGCTTTGACAAGAATTTGGATATTCCTTCCCTTTGAGGATGTGTTGTTCAATGGCATTTAATTCATTATATTTGCAATGAATGAATGAAATTGTAATCGAGTCAAGTCATCAAATGTTAGTAATCTTATCTATGTCACGATACTAAGCAAGTGTTAGTTCCCTTTCCTATTTTCAGGTTAAAAGCATACCCCTTGAGTTTACATATTTTAAAAAAATACAAAATTATATCAAAAGAGGGAGATGTACCTCAACCAAAATTCAAAGGAAGATTACCAATGCAATGGCAATCTTTCCAACTATTGTGAATTGATGCGTCCTTCTTGGGAATCATAGTCATTTTATATTTGATGTTGTAAAGGACAAATCCATTCACTAACAATATTCATGTTAGTTTACTTTGTGATGTAAGTCTTGTATGTAATCAACAAAATCTTCCACCATAGTACTCCACCTTCTAAAATCTATAATATTTCTTAGTTCATCAACCCCTCTTGGGTTGTAGCTATATACTATCTAGAAAAGGCTCTTGGTTATATTCTTATTGACTAAGATATTGTAAGTGAATTCAACTTGTGTCAATATTGAGTCCCATTGTTTTGACTTCTTTCCTATCAAGCATCTCAATAAATTCTTGAGGCTTCTATTGATAATCTTTATTTGCCCATTCATTTTTGGATAATAGGTTTAACTAAGTACCAACTTAGTACCCAAATTTCCCCATGAAGTATGCCACAAATGGCCGACAAATTTGATACATCTATCTAAGACAATGCACTTTGGCAAACCAAGTAGTCTAACTACCTATTTAAAGAATAATGTTAAAACATGTATAGCATCATTTGACTTCTTACATAGAATAATGTGTGTTATCTTTGGAAATCTATCTACTACAAAAAAAATGTCATTACCCCACTAAATTCTTGGCAATCCAAGAATGAAATACATGCTCATGTCTTTCCATGGTCTCTCTAATATTGGCAATGGCTGATGCAAACCTATATTTTGAATTTTATCTTTGTCAAGTTGGCAAACTCTACAACTTTGCACTATGTTCTTTACATCTCTACTCGTCCTTGGCCAATAATAGCCTTTGCACAATTGTGCCCATGTTTTATTCACTCTAAAATATTTAGTAAAACCTCCACTATGTTTCTCTCTTATCAAGTTTTCTCATATTGATCCTTGAGCTACTCTCAATCATTTTTCCTTAAACAATAAACCTTTTTCAATGAAAATTTTCAATAAGGAGTTATATTCCTCTAAATAGAATTCTTACACATTGCCCATGCTTCTCTAAAATAATATTCTTTAAACAACTCTCTCATGGAGTTAAAAATCAACAATATTTACTCATCTTATTTAATCAATGACACCTCCTACTCAATGCATCAACCCTATTTAATCTACCATTCTATGCTTTAAAATAAATAAATAGCTCAACAGAAATTCAATCTAGTCCATGTGTTTGTGACCTAACCTACTTTGCTATTAATAAGTTGCAATGCATGATTATTCGTCTATAAAAAAATCCTTAGATAACAAGTAGTGCATCCAATTCTTGAGTGATTGAATAATAGCATAAAATTCCTGGTTGTAGACCAAAAATATTCTATTAGCTTCATTTAGTTAAATCTTCTCTTAGCTTCATTTAGTTTATCATTAAAATAAATTATGGGCTTACCTTCTTGACTTAGAAGAACTATTGTTATACCACTCACATCATAATCCACTTGAACCACATCACTAAAATTTGACAATGCTAAAACCAATTGTTTAGGCATTTTTTCTTTGAAAAGTTGAAAGTCTTCTCTGTTGTAGTTGTCCATTGGAACTCCTTCCTACCACCCTTCATTTTTTTCATGATAAGTGCTCAAATGCCACTAAATTTTTTAATAAATATCCTATAAAATCTTTTTCTAATCCATGAAAACTTTATGCTTCAAATGTGCTTCTTGATGATGACCACTCCACAATACCCCTTACATTTTTATATCCATTTGTAAAATTTTGTGTGAAATGACAAACCATAAATACGCTAATTTCATAAAACCACACTTTCAATTACCCAAAGATTTCTCTTCCTTCATTCTTTGTAAAATTATCCTCCAATGCATTAAATGATTTTCTTGTGTCTTACTAAAAATCAAAATAACATCTAAATAAACAATTTTAAACCCATCAAAAAATAATTTTAGCACTTTGTTTATTAATCTCATGAATGTGCTTGAGTGCATTGGTCAACCCAAATGACATAATATCACTCATATAACTCGTCTCTTGGTCTTAAATGTGGTTTTTTGCTCGTCCTCTTCTCTAATTCAAATTTGTTGGGATCCATCATTTAAATCATATTTTGTGAAACATTTTGCTCCACTTAGGTTGTCCATTAAGTCATCTATTTGGGGTAATAGAAACATGTACTTTATTGTTATTTTGTTGATGAGCTTGAATACATGCACAAATGCCCTTCCCCATCCTTTTTATGTGGTAGTATTATTGGAACAATACATGATCTCAAACTCTCCCTTATCAAACCTTTTGTCCAATAGCTCTTGGATTAGTTTCCTCACCTCCTCATTTTTCATGGGTGTCATTCTATACACTAATTTGTTCAATAAACAAGCTCCTAGAATTAAATTCATGTGATGACTAATATTTCTCATAGGTGGCAACCCATCTAGTTATTTCTCCAAAATATTTCAATAGACTCCTCTAATGTTTCTTTTATTTCCAAAATGACTTTTTAAATCTTATCCACTATTCTAACCTCCACTGGACTAGAAATAAAAGCATAACATGCATTCTCTCTTTTCATCTCCTTATAAAAAAATCTAAAAGTCAAACACGATTTTCAACTATTATCCACTTCTTCCCCTTTGTCTATTAGTGGATTCAATGTAAATTATTTTTCACCCTTTATAATGGTATAAGTGTTCATTCTACTATCATTCACAACCTTCTTGTTAAATTGGCACAATCTTCCCAATAGGACATGACAAATTTCTATGGGAAAAATACCACACATAACTTCATCCTTATATGCACCAATCTAAAAATTAACCATGAACTACTCACTTACCAAGGTTGATGCATCTTATATAGCCACAAAACATTATACGAGTTTAAATGTTTAGTCTACTTCAACATAACTTTTTCTACCATCTCTTGGGACACCAAGTTATCAATACTCTTACTATCCATAATGACCTTGCAACATTTTCTTCCAAATTTACACACAATCTTGAATAAATTTATTTTTTGTATTGGCTCATGTTCTTCCTTATCAAGATTCAACAACAATCTTCTAATCATCAATGACTTCTTGCTTTAGTTCTCCTCTACACATAAGTGAAGCTACACTTTCTTCATCTATTTTTGTAACACAATTCCTTACATCTTATTATCCCACTATTTTGTGATACCCATGCATGTTCAAATGTCTTTGACCAACCTCTCCACATTTAGTTAGTAAATCCTCTTCATCTACCTCTTCCACAATAACCTCTTCCTTTTGTGTTTTGACAATAGTTATTGTTATGTATTATGTTGGATTCTTTTTCTTTTCCTTGCCATCTACCACCACTAGATTGCCCTCCTCTTCCTCTAGAGTTTCTTTTTTTCATTGTCAACTTCTCTATATTTAAGGCGTACTAATAGGTCTCTTCTATTGATTTTACTCTAATCATACTTAACTGGTCTTGAATTAGTACTTGCAACCCATTTACATATCTTGATATTTTTTGTGTCATCTTCTATGTAGTCAACCCAAATATTGAGCATGTAGAACTACTTTTGTAGTCCTTGACATTCATTTCCTTTTGTTTAAAATTCTACAATTTTTTAATAAACCAACTAATAAATAGTCAATGGGCTTTTTTTTTAGCAATCCAATCCCAATTTTTAATTTTCTCATGTTATCTTCATTGTTTGTCTATTTAAAAAAGGTCCCCCTACAAAGACGCACAAGCTTCTAACTTTGTGCTAGCAAACTTTACTTTCTTTGAAACCTCACTTGATTTGTAATCAAAATATTTTTCCATCTATGAAATCTAATCTATAAGCTCTTCTAGGCTCTAAATAACACTATAACAAGAAATATCCTATCTCAATTTACTACTCATCTTAGCCTTTAAAAGTCTTCCTCCAATTCATTCATTATTTCCTCTACCTCCAATGCTTGACCTTGTACTTCTACTTTATCCTCGCTAACACTTTCCACATGTACTCATCTTCTTTGTGTTGCCTCCATGGCATCTAATCCAATATCCTGAGGTAAGTCGCTTGCCATGTTTTGAGCGAGTTTTTTTTTTAATCTGCAAAGCACAATGATTTCACAGAAATAAACATACTCCACTTTCTTGACCAAGAAGAGGGAGAGTTATGGCTAAGTGTCTTCTCTTTTTCATGTGTAACCTGTTAATTCCCCATAGCTATGCAATGAAAAAACATTAGATCTAGAAATGCATGATCTGCCTGACCTCGGTGAGAAGCTTGCAGATAAATGCTGTTAGGGTCAGAGAAAAGTTTAGGGCTAGAATATATATATTTCTGTTAAGAGGCAGAAACTGTAGCAACAACTTTTGTCAAAGTGCAATTTGAGCTACAGAAGAAAGCTGGAAACAACACACTTAATATGGAGACTTGGCTGGAGTGGAAGATGAAGTCCTCTGTTGTACGGTTGCAGTTTCAGTGGACAGGGTGCTCTTAAAATAAATTTTTGAAATTCATCTTCATAGCCTAACAAGAAATATCCTATCTCAATTTACTACTCATCTTAGCCTTTAAAAGTCTTCCTCCAATTCATTCATTATTTCCTCTACCTCCAATGCTTGACCTTGTACTTCTACTTTATCCTCGCTAACACTTTCCACATGTACTCATCTTCTTTGTGTTGCCTCCATGGCATCTAATCCAATTATAATTTTGTTACAATAGTTAGGACATCACTTGACATTTAATTAATTATTAAATCCCTTATTACTTTATTCACTTAAGCTAAATTTAAGAGTATTTTTTTATTATTAGTTTGGACTAAATATAGGTAAAGTTGTCTCATTGCATGAAATTAAGGCACTTGTCACAATCTAATCAAATCCTTATTTAGAGTTTTTTTTTATTTTAATGTTTTTATAAACATTCACCTTCATTGTAATAATCAATTTCATTCAATTCAATTACAATTGTAGTTTAATCTCAATATCAAATGTTTGTGTGATACTTGTGTAGATTCTATCATTTCTCTCTTGCTTCCATAGCAATCTCTCAATGTGATAGACATTTTAATTGCAAGTGATTACTGGGAATTGTGGATAGCAATCTCTCAATATGATAGACATTTTAATTGCAAGTGATTACTGGGAATTGTGGGGTTCACTATCTACTCCAAATTTCTCTCAACAAATCTATTATATCTACAACCTTGAATGCTCTATGTCTTGCTTTATGTGCCATATCTTTTCCATAAGCCCTATGACCTACAACAAAATGTTTCTAGTCTCTCAACAACACAACAAAATCAACTTGCTTTGATGTCACTTAATGTAGTCTAGGTGGGGGTTCAATTGAGCCACTAGTGACCTTTGACCTAGCAACCTCAACACTTTCAAACAAACTCACACAACAAAGGGAAAAATAATAATATTGTGTTACATTAATTCTGAAAATCAACATTCAAATGGATTACAAACATGCCATGAACTTATTAAAATATAATTACACGAAAATGGCACTAGTACAATTTTTACACCCAAAATAGAGGAATTTCCAATTCTTTTATCCAAACAACAATCTCTCTAGTTTTTGCCTTTTATTCTCTCCACAATGTCTTTTTTTCTCTTTCCAACAATCTACCTTTTCCACGTTTTCCTCTATTTCTTTAAATTCTCCCAACCTATTCTTCTGCCACAAGTTAGGGCGCGATTTTTTTAATTTTTATTAAATGACCTATCCACATCTGTGCATCTACTCTTTTGTTCCTTATACTCATTTTTGCTTCACTTTCTTGATTCTAAATGTCCTTATCATGATTGCGTAAGCAATACTTAATCATTACACCCTATTTGGTTGTCTACCATGCCAATTCGTCTTTATATCGGGTCGTTTCATATAAGATGTGATGAGTACAAAACTCCCACTCAATTATGTTTAATTCATCTTCAAACAAAAGCCTTGAAATCATCTACTTTATTTCGACTAAAAACAACTTGAGGACTTAACATGCCAAATATTTGAAACAGAATTGCAACACGAAATAAAAACACGCCAACTAAAATAATCACGCAGCAATTTGCAAAACAATTGCATAGCAACTAGAAACTCGAGCAACATTCGGTAAGCAGTCACACAACAATTGGGAAATCACAAAGCAAGCTATGCAACGACAAGAAATCACACAAGAAGTTGCACAACCATAGAAAAATACCTTGAACAATACACTTACCTCCAAAATTCATACTAAAAACACTCAAACAGGAAGACCAAAATTTAACATGAGCTACCTTATTTTATTTTTGGGTGATGCAGGCTTGCTTACGAACCCAAATGCTCCTGCATATGTGGTCAAATCCTTTTACTTTTCTATGGGTTACTAATACTAGTTTGGAATTTTGTTGAAAAAATCATTAGGATTATCTTGACTGTTTCGATTTCTAAAAACTTCACCATGAGACTTAATTTGGTTTACAAAAGGGTTTCTCAAATTCTCTCTACATTTACATCTTCATCATTTTCACCTTGTTTATGCCTTGATAAGCTTTCTACGAGATGTCCTGAGCTTCTTTGGACTCTGTTGCAACAAACATCTTCCGGAAAATTGAATCATCTGAGGCTGACTAGATCAAAAAATTATAATTTTGAATCTCTGTTGAGATCATGTTCAACTGGTTCTTCTCATGATGTGTAAGAGCATTCTGTTCTGTTGCATTTGCAAGTTTTGGAAGACCTCATTCCACCAACTCCAACATATCTTGTCTACAGAACAGAGTATTCAATCTGGTAGTCCAAAATTCATAATCCTCTCCTTGGAAAATGGGCAATTGGGATTGATTGAAGACATTACCATCATTGCTCATAGCCAAGTGAATTGCTTATGCTAGACTTAAATGTATACCACTTGGTTTGGGGAACAGGAACCCCTTAAACAACTTAACTAGTTGATATTATACTAGGACTAATTTGTTGATAAATAAACAGTTAATGTTGCAAAAAGTAATACACCCTACAGCATTAAATATGAAAAATAACATAAAATAAATCAGTGAACCTGAAAATTGTGCACACACAGCTCTGTTGAGCTCAATAATTTTCTTCATTATTGTTTTGAAATTGCACTTATAGCCATTATGTTGGCTCCTATTTTTAAATTATCAAGTCATGAATTGCAGAAATACTCAAACCAACCTAAGAATTGCAAAATGTAGCACTACTAAGAACTAGTTTTGTCGACTTACCTAATTCGATAACTTAGTCTAACAACTACTAATTGCCTGTTCATCATGCATCATGTCAACAAAGAAAGCTAACTAACTAGTCAACTGATTTATCAAAACAGTTGTTCATGAACCTCGTTTACTTAAACAAACTGAACTCCTTAACAACTGGATAATACAACTGTTTTAACAGTTGGAATATTCACTTGTGTCCACAATTATTGGGAAAACTTCAAATCACAAATGAGCATAAATTATTTAATGTGTCTTCAAGGCCAAGACTGTTGTGAAAATTTTGAGCAAGAAATTCTTAGGGTAAAAACAAGGAACATATAGAACAAAATTCAAACAAACAATAGTGAAATTGTACAAAATAATTGAGATATCCTCCAGGGTATGTCTTTGAGATCAAACTGCAGCTTCTTTCTAATATTTACTACTAAGAAGTTGAAACCTACTTATCGCATCTTACCATTTGAGTAACCTCTGAGAATCAATATTTAATTGGACCTTGCATTAGGGAGATAACGGCTTCAAAAAAATTGAAATACTCAATATAAATAACACTTCCTGTCTCTTTCTTGCTACTAAGAAGTTAAACTTTCTACTTATCACATCTCTTACCATTTGAGTAACCTCTCAAACTCAATTTAACTGAAACTTCCATTAGAGAGATGCTTCAGAAATATTGCAATACCTTTATCTCATACTGGCATTGCCCATAAACTTCCTCCAAAGGAAAGACCTCCAAATTTACTTAAGACTCACTTCCTCCCAAATCCCAATTATAGCAGTATTGATGTATTATTTTTAAATATACAAGGAATCTAACTCATTTAGGTATATTTAAGCACAAAGATAATTAACTGGCTGTTGTAAAATTCCAAAAACCTAAGGTATGCAAGCAAAAGTAATCCATAAAGCATATTCCT
Source organism: Sequoia sempervirens (assembly GCA_007258455.2). NCBI lineage: Eukaryota > Viridiplantae > Streptophyta > Pinopsida > Cupressales > Cupressaceae > Sequoia > Sequoia sempervirens. The sequence goes on along the minus strand of VDFB02353493.1, from coordinate 362,708,381 downwards.
TATATTATAACCTAGAAGTAGCACAATGGAAATGGAGCAATATTAAAGAGATTAAGGGCATCTTTGCAATCGAACTCATACCATTGCTCCTCCAAGGAGCTCACCATGATAAGAGAGACAATTTCAAGTGCAAAATTTTCCTGACTTGACAACAATGTGATATTCTATAATCTAAATTGATTAATAAAAAACGTTTGAAGCAGTTATCACATGCTAATTTGCATATTTTGGTCATTCATGTCCTAATTTGAAAGAGAACAGGAGAAGACTAGTAAGTATATGAATGTGTATTTCTCTTGTGTATTTACCGCAAGTATTTTAGTAGCACTGTTTTCAGTATGTCCAAACAGGAATTTACGAGGGCAACTTCAGTTTTTCATTATTTTTCCAACTGCAAAAGACAAAGGTTATACTCAAATTAGCAGCGTTAAAAACCTGCATTAAAGTAATTTGGTCCTAGCCAACGAAAAAGAATGTTTCCTGGACAATGCAAAAGTTACACCATTGTACCAAATTTATTATTGTTTTAAACTTCTCATAAGCATCCTTTCATCAGTACATAGTGATGATCAGTTTATATCTTGAAGCTATTCCCAGAAATATATTCTGAAATTGGAGAAGAGGATAGATAAAATGGTGAGGAATAACGTCTCATAAAACAACAAAATTGGTTGAAATTTTCTATTTAAGGTCATACCTCTTAATATAGTAATAGAAGAAGTCAGCATAGAGAGCCGTCTGGACTAAACCAGATGTCCAAGCTGCAAATCATATATACAAACCCAACAAAAGATAAATCTGAGACATCGGTTTATATCTGACAGACTCTATAAATATTACCATGTCGAAAGACTCTATATTAGCATTAAAATAAAAGCCAAATTAAAAATATGATAAAATCCAGACTTACGTATCCATCGAAAACCATGGGTTTCAGCAATGTAACGGTATATCCAGTTGCAGATATAGAGTGCCCTATATGCCCTGCAAAACCGCATCTATTCACTATTAATGCATGCAACATATTAGCCTGGGGTGATAATTCATACAGATGCTAAAAAGTGGCAAAAGTAACAGGGAGGAGGGTGGAGAAGAAATGGGGCCAAGATTGGCTGGTTCTCTGCCAAGTGTCGGTGCAGGAGGAGGCCCTTCACAGACTGGAGGAGAGGAAAGCAGTTAGGGTTGGCTAGTTTGGCTAGTTTGAACATCTCTTGTAGGTTGCACATGTGAGGAGAGGAAGCATGGATTGGGATATGTGGTTAAATGCTTCTTGTTTGCTTGTTCACATGGGGTGCATACAGAGAGCTTGATATTTTAGAGGTATTCATAAAGACTCTGCAGATGTATTATAATCTTTGTAAATGAGATAATACTTTTAAGTGTGGATACTTTTGGAAGGAAGGTTTTTCCCTCATGAGGGTTTTCCTGAGGTACATCTTGTGTCATATTGATGGTACGTTTGCCTATTCTCTTGTATTGTGAATTATAAATACTTTTTTGCATAATTTTCTCTCATGGGATTATTTAGAAATAGTTCTATATGGCTGCAAATTTCCTCTCGCACGATACTTGGTAAGGGTTTCTAAGTGGCAAGAGTAGCAAAAGGCTTGAGGGCATACAATATGGAAGATGAAAATTCAATGTCTTCACTGTTGCATAGTTAGGGAAATTGGTCTTAGAGGACCTACTACTGTGACATGGGTAAGGTGATGATGGGTCTACATGTGCATGGGAGGCTTGAGGTAAGCAATGGTTATACCATTCTAGTGTTTTGTAGCAGCTCAATCCATAGGGCACAGCATAGAAGGGAGCTCAATAACCATAGCAGCAAAAATCTTTTGGGGAAAAAATTGGCAAACCAAAAACAGATTTTTTGAAAAAATCAGATTAAAAAAACAACATAAAAAATTGTAGAACAAGAGATAAAAACTTTTCCATAGCATAGAGATATAGGGAGCAAATAAAGTAAAGAGTTTAACTAATGAATCGTAGAAAATAGATTTTTGTAGTTTATATTGATATTGCTGATTACATTGCACTGCACATCTTTCAAACTCAAAACATTACTTCATATTGTATAACTAATAACTAGATGCATTTTTTCAAACAGTTCACTGCCTTGTCTATGCTACCACATTTTTCATACGTGTCTACCAAAGCATGTTATCTAACAGTTCACTGCCTTGCTGCTATGGCTAAAAGCCTAAAACAGGTGCATTCGAACAAACTATGGATGCTTGGAAAAAATCTATCAAAGCATAATAGTAAGCAATAGTAGACAAGGCAGTTGTTGATGAATGATAGCATCGGTCAGATAGGAATGACGATTGCTGGAAGCATCATCGTCATTCCTACTTGATCAATATTATCACTTGTATTTAATTATCTTTCAGAAATATTATAAATCGAATTCTATGAGCCTTCATATAAATTCGAATCTAGATTTTTGTATATTCTGGAACTAATTAATACGTATCTTATTGCATCCGCCATCTTCAGATTAGTTTGATTGTGTTAAGGATTAACTTTAGATAACATTCGAAGTTATCTTTAGATGCGATTCAAAGATCACGTCCCATGGTTGGACGTGCCTCCACTTGTGGAGACACGTCCTATGGTAGGACGTGTCTCTTAAATGTGAGTTTCCTTCCTCATATTTATGGCGGTTCCTTGGTGATTTGCAAACATAGAAATCAATTAATGTTCTGCAATCAGCACATTTGTATTACAATATAAAATTCTGGAAATCGCTTTTCTGTACTTGAAATTCTGTATAGTTCTCCTTCTCTCAGTTATATAAGTTTGCCTTAGGTTCCTAGGTCTGATAGGATTTGATTACATTTACATGGTATCAGAGCCAGGCTGTGCAGATTCAAATCAAATTTAGTTTTCAGACTTCTAATAGGTTCGAAATCTTCACCTTTCATCATGGCTAGTGTAATCAGATTTAAAGATCGTCTTGCAGGAGCAGACAACTTCACATCTTGGAAATTTAGGATTATGATGATCCTTAGAGAGAATAAGCTTGACTCACTTGTGAGAGAAAATAAGGAACCTGAAACTGAATCTGAGAAAACTCAATGGATTGAAAACAATGAGAAGACCATGAAAATTCTAGTAGATGCAGTTAGGGATCATATAGTACCTATCCTAGCAAAACATGAAACTGCCTACCTCATGTTCAAATCTCTTGAGAGTACCTATGAGATCAACAACACCTGTAGGACTCTTGCTTTGAAAAGGCAAATCAACAATGTTCAAATAAACAAAGGAGAGTCCATTAATGCATACTTCATGAGGATTATTGAACTGAGGGATCAATTATCCACCATTGGATATCAGATTGACAGCAAAGAGTTAACTCTGATTGCTCTAGGAGGTCTTCCAAACTCTTGGGAGTCCTTTGTTCAAGGTGTAAGTGCAAGATCTAAACTCCCTAAGTTTGATAGGCTAAGATCTGACTGTCTTCAAGAAGAATCCAGACTCTCCTCTAAAGAGAATAAACAAAAGAACATAGATGAAGACATTCTTGCACTCAACTCAACATCTAATAAACAGAGTAAGAAAAAATCCTTCAAGAAAGGGTCTTCCAAAAGAAAGAGAAATTCCAATGGAAAGGGATCTCATAAGAAGAAAGATATCTCTCAAGTACAATGCTTTAGATGTGATCAATATGGTCACTATGCAATGAAGTGCCCTGATAGGACTAAACAACAAACTTCCTTTGCTAAAGTAGGAAAGTCAAATTCAGATCATGAACCTGAGAACTTTGTGTTCTATTCAGCCCTATCTAGTCAAGTATCCGACCACACTCTCAACTGGGTGATTGACAGTGGTGCCTCTAGACATATCACAGGATTCAGAGAACACTTAGATACTTTGACCGAAAGGATTGATGAAGAAGTAACCATCGGGGATGATTCAGCACACCCAGTAAGAGGGGTTGGAACTTGCTCCATCAAGTTGAAATCTGGGCTTTCTCTTCAACTCACTGAAGTCTTGTTTGTACCTGGAATAAAGAGGAATCTTATATCCATCTCTGCCCTTGAAGACAATGGTTATAGAGTTACTTTTATAGATGGAAAAGTTCTTGCTTGGCCTAAAAACTCAACTATCAAGAAAGCCCTAACCATAGGCGTAAGACAAGGGTACCTTTATAAACTATGCACTGAAGTTAATCAAGCCCTTACCCTTGACACCTTTGATTCAAATGAGATTTGGCATAGAAGATTAGGTCACCTTCATTTCCGTGCCCTACCTTCTGTGGAAAAACTTGTAACAGGCTTACCTAAGTTAAAACCATCTCATGAAGGAACTTGCAAAGGTTGTGCCTTAGGGAAGAATTCAAAGGGATCCTTTCCCTCTAGTTTGAGCAAAACTCTTAATGTGTTAGATCTGGTTCACTCAAACTTATGTGGACCCATGTCTGTACCCTCTAAGGCAGGATTTCTTTACTATGTCATATTTGTAGATGACTTCTCTAGGAAAACCTGGATCTATTTCCTTAAGTGTAAAGAATCAATAGAAATCCTCAAAAAGTTCAAAGAGTTCAAAGCCCTTTCTGAAAATTTCTCCGGAAAGAAAATAAAAACCTTAAGGACAGACAATGGGAAAGAATACACCTCTGAGATTTTTAAGGAATTTTGCCTAGAAGCTGGAATTAAGAGGGAGTTCACAGTTGCCTACAATCCCCAACAAAATGGGGTTGCTGAAAGGAAAAACAGAACCATTGTAGAAGCTGCTAAAGCAATGCTACTTGACCAAAACATTGATACTTCTTTCTGGGCAGAAGCGTCTAGGACTACTGTCTATATTCAAAATAGATGTCCTCATTCCCATCTTGATAACAAAACTCCTGAAGAAGCCTTTACCGGTGTGAAACCTGACATCAGTCATTTTAGGATCTTTGGCTGTCCTGTCTATATTCATGTACCTAAAGAGAAGAGATTCAAACTAGAACCTTCCGGAAAGAAGGGGGTGTTTATGGGTTATAGTGAAAACTCCAAAGCGTACAGGATTTACATTCCCGGGCATAATCAAATTGAGTTGAGTTGAGATGTCATCTTTGAAGAAGACATTGCATTCAAAAGGGCAAGAAGCTCCTCTGAGATAGAAACCCTTTCACCTAGAGTACCTGAGATGGAACCTGATTCTGAGATTCAGAGGGAGCATTCTGAGGAAATGTCACACGAACTTCCATCAAGTGAGAATTCAAATGACAATAACAGAAAGAGACCACTTTGGGCCAGGAAGATGCTCAAAGAAGCTGAGGTTCATGCAGCACCCAAAGGAACGTTCAGGGAGAGTAAAAACCCAAACGTTTCTCTGGCTATGTTGCTCTAATAAACATCATAAACTCAGAACCTGACAGTGTTACATAAGCCCTCCAACATCAAGCATGGAAGGATGCAATGACTGAGGAATACCAATCTATTCTTAAGAATGATGTATGGGATATAGTGCCTAGACCTAAAGAGAAATCTATTGTCTCTTCCAAATGGCTCTTCAAAATCAAGCATGCTGCTAATGGTAGTATAGAAAAATATAAAGCACGTTTTGTGGCAAGAGGTTTTTCTCAAAAGGAAGGTATTGATTACGAAGAAACATTTGCACCTGTTGCCCGTTACACATCAGTGAGAGCAGTGTTAGCCATTGCAGTAGCTAAAGGTTGGAAGATCCATCAAATGGATGTGAAAATTTCCTTCCTAAATGGAACCATTGAAGAGGAAGTCTATTTGGAACAGCCCGAAGGCTTTGTGATACATAAATCTGACTCACATGTATGCAGATTGAAGAAAGCCCTCTATGGACTTAAACAGGCTCTCAGGGTTTGGTATGAAAGAATTGACAGCTATCTCTTGGGATTAGGATTTTCAAAGAATGATGCTGACTCCAACCTCTACTTCAAGATAATTAATGGAGATATGCTAATAATTATTTTACATGTTGATGACCTGTTGATAACAGGAGAAGATCACCTTATTGCTCAAGGGAAGCAGGATCTAATTGCTGAATTTGACATGAAAGACTTGGGCATTTTACACTACTTTCTAGGTTTAGAAGTATGGCAGAAATCAGAGGGCATCATTCTAAACCAAGGAAAGGATACTATTGATATCCTGAAGAAATTTGGAATGTTAGACTGTAGACCGATGTCTACACCTATGGAAGCCAACCTTCACAAGTTGAAAGAAGCAGCAGCAGAATCCAAGTGTGCAGATCCAACCCTTTACAGACAGATGATTGGATCCTTGATGTATCTGGTTAACACCAGACCTGATATTTGCTATGCGGTGAATGTTCTTAGTCAGTTCATGTGTGAACCAAAGGAAATTCACTTAATGGTAGTGAAACATATTTTTAGATATCTTCAAGGCACTATTGGATATGGTCTTCTCTACAAGAAAGTTCATCTAGATCTACATGGGTACTCTGATTTAGATTGGGTTGGTAGTGTAACTGATCGAAAAAGCACATCAGGATGTTGCTTCAGTTTAGGATCAGCTATGATCTCCTGGATTTGCAGAAAACAATCTTCAGTTGCACAGAGCTCAACAGAAGCAGAATACATTGCAGCCTCAATGGGAGCAAGAGAAGCAGTATGGCTTCGTAAGTTGATTGTGGGACTCTTTGGTGAACCCTTAAATCCCACAATCATTCATTGTGACAATCAGAGTTGCATCAAACTCTTTGTAAATCTTGTGTTCCATCATAGATCTAAGCACATTGAGATCCCCTATCATTATGTTAGAGACATGGTGGAAAGGAAAGTGATCCAGTTGGAGTATGTTAGTACAAATGATCAAACTGCAGACATTCTCACCAAACCTCTCTCCCGCATCAAGGTAGTGCACTTCAGGAAGAAACTCGGTATGGTTGAAATGTAATTTGATTTATGTTGAAATCCAAAATTGTTATATGAGTTGTACTAACATATATAAAGATGTTTTATGTGTAAACTCTTTTGTCATGTGTGTGACTCCATGACTTTATGGGCCTACCCCTTGTGTACATCATTGAAAGGTGACGATCTTTCTAATGATAAACACTTGTATGTGACATTGTAAGGTGACGACTTTGCAATGTTTAACTATCATGATAGATATCATGTGACTTGATATCTGTGAACATGTCATGATAGTATCTCTTGGACACTTTGATGGATGTCATGTGACTTGATGTCTTTTGAAGATCATTGTGATTCCTAAGAGATAATCATGGTGGATATTTTATCCATGGAAATGCCATAAATTATTATGGTAGACATCATGTGACTTGATGTTTGTGCACATACCATAATAAAGATGTGTTATGAAGAATGTCATGTGACTTGACATTATTGAGAAAACATACCATATCTTTGATATCACGTGTGAAGGTGATATCTCTACTTATTTGATTTGATTTATCTTCCCGTGCTAAGAGGGAGTGTTGATGAATGATAGCATCGGTCAGATAGGAATGACGATTGCTGGAAGCATCATCGTCATTCCTACTTGATCAATATTATCACTTGTATTTAATTATCTTTCAGAAATATTATAAATCGAATTCTATGAGCCTTCATATAAATTCGAATCTAGATTTTTGCATATTCTGGAACTAATTAATATGTATCTTATTGCATCCGCCATCTTCAGATTAGTTTGATTGTGTTAAGGATTAACTTTAGATAACATTCGAAGTTATCTTTAGACGCAATTCAAAGATCACGTCCCATGGTTGGATGTGCCTCCACTTGTGGAGACACGTCCTACCATAGGATGTGTCTCTTAAATGTGAGTTTCCTTCCTCATATTTATGGCGGTTCCTTGGTGATTTGCAAACATAGAAATCAATTAATGTTCTGCAATCAACACATTTGTATTACAATATAAAATTATGGAAATCACTTTTCTGTACTTGAAATTCTGTATAGTTCTCCTTCTCTCAGTTATATAAGTTTGCCTTAGGTTCCTAGGTCTGATAGGATTTGATTACATTTACAGCAGTGATCTGTTTGAAAAAATTGTCTCAAAGAAATATGGTCTCATGGTGATGGAATGACATGACAAGCAAATTGCTATTTACATGAAAAATGTGGTAGCATAGACAAGGCAGTGAACTGTTTGAAAAAATGCCTCAAAGAAATGTGGTCTCATGGTGATGGAATGCCATGACAAGCCATAGCACAATGCCTTGTCTATGCTACCACAATTCCATCACCATGAGACCATGAAACCAATGCCATGACAAGCCATAGCACAATTCCATCACCACGAGACCACATTTCTTTGAGGCATTTTTTCAAACAGTTCACTGCCTTGTCTATGCTACCACATTTTTAAAACATGTCTACCAAAGCATTTTATCGAACAGTTCATTGCCTTGTTGCTATGGCTAAAAGCCTAAAACAGGTGCTTTTGAACAAGCTATAGATGCTTGGAAAAAAGCTATCAAAGCATAATAGTAAGCAATAGCATAGACAAGACAGTGAACTATTTGAAAAAATGCCTCAAAGAAATGTGGTCTCATGGTGATGGAATGCCATGACAAGCAAATGTGGTCTCATGGTGATGGAATGCCATGACAAGCAAATTTTGTCATGGCATTCCATCACCATGAGACCACATTTCTTCGAGGCATTTTTTCAAACAGTTCACTGCCTTGTCTATGGCTTGTCATGGCATTCCATCACCATGAGACCACATTTCTTTGAGACAATTTTTCAAACGGTTCACTGCCTTGACTATGCTACCACATTTTTCATACATGTCTACCAAAGCATTTTATCAAACAGTTCACTGCCTTGCTGCTATGGCTAAAAGCCTAAAACAGGTGCTTTTGAACAAGCTATGAATGCTTGGAAAAAATTAATCAAAGCATAATAGTAAGCAATAGCATAGACAAGGCAATGAACTGTTCGAAAAAATGCTTCAGAGAAATGTGGTCTCATGGTGATGGAATACGATGACAAGCAATTTCTTGTCATGGCATTCCATCACCATGAGACCACATTTCTCTGAGACATTTTTTCAAACAGTTCACTGCCTTGTCTATGCTACCACATTTTTCATACATGTCTACCAAAGCATTTTATCAAACAGTTCACTGCCTTGCTGTTATGGCTAAAAGCATAAAACAGGTGCCTTTGACCACATTTCTTTGAGGCATTTTTTTCAAACAGTTCACTGCCTTGTCTATGCTACCACACTGTTCATACATGTCTACCAAAGCATTTTATCAAACAGTTCACTGACTTGCTGCTATGGCTAAAAGCCTAAAATAGGTGCTTTTGAACAAGCTATGGATGCTTGGAAAAAATCTATCAAAGCGTAATAGTGAGCAACAAGCTAAGGTCTCATGGTTTTTTTGCATGAAAATCAGCGCAATTTTATTCGTGTTTTTTTGCAGGTTTAAATGCAATTTTTTGGTGATTTTGCAGTTTGAAATGGGAATCAGGGAAAAAATCGTCCAGCTTGCTATTTTTTTAAAATCGTGATTAATCGAGATTTTTTGCAAATTTATGCTTCTATGGTATACATGTTGTCATATGGCTTCTTTGATGGCATGTGGCTTCGAGTGTTGTCATTGATGGCAACCTAAGCCATTCCTCTGGTCTGCAGATCAGAATTTATCCGTACCGGCAAGATATGTAAAGATCAATGTTCTACCGGCAGAAAGTATGAAGAACAAGGTATCTAGTCAGTTAGTCGATTTGTACGCCTCACCGGATCATCATTTTGAGTTGTGGATCTCCGAGAGAGTTTGTTAAGCATTTACACTATCTTCTTGTTAAGTTTTGTGATGTTGCATTGATCAGTATACGAGTTGGGAGATCCGGTTGAATGCTTTGGCAGGATGTTTTTCTATTTATTTGCTCATTGTGGCCGACCTAGTGAATGTCGCATGTTGCAGATGTATACGGTGTACTTAATTAATTGTTTCTTGTGCTGGTTATTTTGTTTTGGGTCCTACCTATGTCTTAGCCGACTTTGGTGGGTGTGCATTAAATTTAATTTGTGATTTGATCTGACCATTTAAGGATATTTCATGTTTTGTTAAAGCCGACTTGAAGCAATGAAATCTTTGTTAGTAGATATATATATGAGATTGGTAATTCATTTTGAATAGAGAAATATAGAGTGTGTTGGTGTGTGAAGAGAAAAGCAGTCGCATATGTGCGAATAGCAGTAGATCAGTTGAGTGAATTTTGCTTTTGCAGAAGAAGATTGTTAAGTAGTGAATTAAGGTAGATGTGTGTAAGTGTGTGAGAAGTGTGAAAGTGTGTGAATATGTGTGAAGAGTAGAACAGGTGTGTGAGAGTATTAGAAGGGTGATTGAGAGATCTATGCACAATTTCAAAAGGGCAGAAAAACAGAAAAGAGTAGAGCAGAGCAAAGCAGAAATATAGAATCAATCAAAAGGGCTGAAGATCATCCACTGAGCTTCATTGGAACTGAATCTAGGCATTTGGAGATGCTATCTTCTCAGTTCAATTTTTGATGTAATCACAAACACTTTTAAGGAAATGAGTCTTCCTTATTTTAAGCAGTGTGCCTAAATGCAAGTGCATTCCCTTTTGTTCATACTTTTAACATAGTATAATTGTGGATTAATCTCCACCGTGGTTTTTCCCCTAACAGGGTTTCCACGTAAAAATATTGGTGTTATGGTGCTTTGATCATCTTGTTCATGTGCTTGCATCTTTACTTTTGTTTATGTAGTATAAATGGTTTTAGATCTGGATTTAATTGTTGAATTTGTTGAACATTGATTCACCCCTCCAACCCCGCCCCCCCTCCTCTCAGTGTTCCTTGAGTCCAACAATTGGTATCAGAGCAAGGTTCCTCTACAGAAAGTTTAACAGCTTGAGGTGGATCTTGAATTGCAATGGACTCTGGTGATCTTCAACAGTAGCTTATGGTGGCACTTGATGATCTTGATCAGTCTAAAGCAGAAGTCATGGAATTAAAAACAAATCTTGTAGATGCTGAGAAATTCATTCAATCATTGAAGGATAAAATCAATGAGTCAAGAGAAAAGAGGAAGGAACTTTGTGATTAGCTAAAGCAGGAAGAAAATAAAAGCTTGGAAGATGTTCACCTGAATGAGAACCTAAAAGAAATAACTGAAGAATGTGAAAAACTTGCTAGGGATAATGCTACTCTAAAGCTTGAAATGGAGTATGTGGCAATGAAGCTAACTAAGGAGATTGAAGAAAGGAAAAAGAATGAGGAGAATTTGGCCTAGTCCTTCAAAGAAAAATCTGAAGAATGCAGCAAAGTAAATAGTGGATTCATTTAGATGGAGATTGAACTGCAACAATCCAGAAATAATGAACAAGAGCTTGAAAGACAGATTGTTATTCTCAGAGATGATCTCACTACTACAAATGAATACAAGGAGAAGTTCAGGATCAGTTCTGCTAAGCTTGATGAGCTAACTAAAGGACAAAAGGATGCAAATGATAAGCGAGGGTTTGGATATGAGAAGGAAGAAAACCTTGGATCTGAACATAAGGATTCCAGACAAAGAAATCAGATGAACAAAAGCAAAAGGTATCCGGTAAGACAACCCAATGCTCAGAAGTTCAATGGTTACTGCTTTGCTTGCAATAAATTTGGTCATATGGCTTCTTAGTGTAGAGGTAAAATAAATTCACGCAATCCATCATTTCCCGGTAAGTGTTTTAGTTGCAAAAAGTTTGGTCACAAGTCAGTTGAGTGTAGAAGTATGTCTGTCAGTATAACGAATGTTAAATGCTACACTTGTGGAAATTTTGGGCATATTGCTAATCAGTGTAGATCAAAAGGAAACCAATGGAATGAATAGTCTAGACAAAGAAATCCAGTGTGTTACAATTGCAACAAATTTGGTCACATTGCAAGATTCTGTAGGAACAAAAACATGGATAGAAGAGGTCCGGTATACAGAGGAAGAATTTCACAAAAAGATGACAAAGGAAAAGGAAAAGGAAAAGTGACTGTGGAAGAGATAAGAGATCAAATGAAGAAAAGGTGGGTAAAGAAGAGTGAATCTGATGAAGGAAATAAGCCCGTACCAGAAGCAGTCTCTGGTAATTCCTCCGGAAATTGATCTCAAGCCATTGGCCTAGGGGGAGTTTTTCAAGGAAAATCCTTTGACCCCCTGTCGGTAGTTGGCACCAAAATACAGGAAATTGTCAGAAGTTGTGATAGAAGTTTGCAAATACATCAGTAATCGCTTATGCAGAAACATGAGAAGTAGAAGGTCTGCAAACAAATTTTTCCTTTGCTGTCTGAGAAAACAGAGTACCTGGAACTCCTAGTGCAAAGTATTTAATGCGAAGTAGAAGGTTCGCAAACAAATTTTTCCTTTGCTGTCTGAGAAAACAGAGTACCCGGAACTCCTAAGGCAAAGTATTTAATGCGATGAAAAGGTTAGGTGCGCAAAGTTATAAAAGGGTATTTGGAACCCTCATTTGTCACCTTGCATTGAAGAAGAACAAAAGGAGAACCTCTGCAGCGAAATTTCAAAGGAGTAAAGCGAAACATGAGAAGTAGAAGGTCTGCAAACAAATTTTTCCTTTGCTGTCTGAGAAAATAGAGTCCCCGGAACTCCTAGGGCAAAGTATTTAATGCGGTGAAAAGGTTAGGTGTGCAAAGTTATAAAAGGGTATTTGGAACCCTCATTTGTCACCTTGCATTGAAGAAGAACAAAAGGAGAACCTCTACAGCGAAATTTCAAAGGAGTAAAGCAAATTCGGTGACGAATTCATCAGGTTTTTCAGTTGCTTGTAGAATTTCAAATTTTGTGCTCGGTAGAAAAACTTGCTCCGTACAGAAAGAAAAATGAAGCAAATCAAAGGAATGATGAATTTGGATGAGTATAGCAGTGAAAAGATTAGGGTTGTAAGAAGTTTGTTACCAATTGGTGAATTGAAGTGGCTTGAAGGTGCGAAACATAAAAGTTTGGACATTTGGAATGAATTTCCTTATTTCGTCAACGCGGAAGTGGTCAGGTTTATCTTGAACAGATTGGATAATGACATCCTTACTCTGGACAAACCCTATCTTATTTCAAAGGATGTGATTAGAAATCTAACAGGATTATGCAATGTGGGGGATATTCTGAAAAAGAAGTCGATTTGGAACAAGGAAGTCGAAACCCTAACCAAAGTGACAGGAGATCAGAGGGCTCTAGTAATCTTGACAATCAAAGATCCAATAACAAGGTAGATTGCACATGGGATTTCATACAAATTTTTCTTCAAAAACAGGGAAGGCTTCGGCAAGCGTGTAGTATATATTGCTCACAAAATGATAATGGAAGATGAAGACTTTGATCCGTGTGGATTGCTAAAGGATCAATTAATGGAAAATGTGCAATTGACGAAAGATGCAGATTACCTCTTTAGGTTTGGTACCTTGATCATATGTATCATGATGTATTTTTTGAATTGCTTACCTCAGAATGATAATGTGGTATGGAAGGAAAGTGAACCGGTTTGCAAGCAAATTTTTGAACATTCTAATGCTTAGGAAAATTGTGAGCAAGTTTATGAAAATCTCTTTAGAGAGCTGTTGAGAAAGTTTGGAATAGTTAACATTCCCCTTCTAGTAAAGATGCTTGAAGTTGGGTCTTCTTCTAGTAAAGTGGAGAGGAAGCAGAAAAGGTCTCTAGAGTTTGTTGATGACACCCCTCTGACACACAAGTCCCCAAAATCTGAAGAAAAAGGCAAAGGATAGATAATTGTGGATATACCAAATGAAGATTTTGATGAATACACTCCTAGAGATGAACCAAAATCAGTTGAACCGGATGTAATAATAGCAGAAGAAAGCGATGAAGAAGGTGCTTTATTCAAAACAAAGATACTGTAGATTATTCAGGACGAAGATGGAATGCAAAAGATTTTTGACATATGGTTAGATGGACCCTCATATGAACAGGACTTGATTGAGGACACTCTAGGCGGTTACTCTGTGCACAACAACATTGAATTGGAAAGTTTGCAAAATGTACTTCCAGAAGAGTTGATCGAATGTATTAGGGAGGCTATGGCCTTTGTACTGTTGTGACCTTTTTCACACATCACCCCATTCAAAATGGGGACCCCCCTAATTTTTGCTCCATTCGAGTCTTTTGGCTTAGGTCTTTCGATCTGTCTCTCTCAGTCTGTTCTTCCCGTCTAGTAATGTACTTACCATTTGACCTAGATTTGAATTTTGGCCAAGTCTGGAGGGCTTTTCAATGAATTAGGGTTTACGTTTTCCGGACAACTCTGAGGTCAAATTGAGTTGGCTAATCAATTTTTGAGCTCAGCACTGCTATTAGGATGCTTCAAGCAAGCTCCCTATGGATTTTCACTGAATTCCGACAATTTTCTATATTTAGTAAGTGTCAATTTGGGGTTTTTTTTCTTGAGATTTTCACGTTCTGACAGCTGCACTGCGTTCTGAGCACTTTGGACTCATCACTGGCAAAATTTGAGCAGAAACGGACAACTCGCTATTTTTAGTAGTCTAGCCTTCCAGGTCCATTTTTGGGTTTGAATGTTAGACTTTCAAACGCATGTTTGAAGATTCCTTGTGGGTTTTTCGAGACCTTCGCAGGGATATGACATGCAAAACGGGACAACTTTCAATGCTCAGCCTTCGGAGGCTATTTTTAGGGTTTGCATGCAAGATTTCTCAACGCATGTTGGCATAATCTTTCTGGGTTTTCCGAGAGCTTCGCATGGTGTAGCATGCAAGCAGAGTTGGTCACTTTTCCGGAACATACTATTTTTAGCCAGTGCTCGCATGTTGATGATTTTTCTAGGTTTTTCTGGGTTTTTCAAGATCACTCAGGCGGTGTGACATGCAAATTCATCCAACAGTTGGTTGGTCACTTTTTCAACCACTTACTATTTTTAGCAGGGTCACTTCGGCAGCTGCCCAGCCCTTTAGAATCACAAACACAATGACATGCAACAGAAACGGAGTTGAATGGAGCTCATTTGAGGCACATGCAGGACAAAATTAGGGTTTCAAGCTTTGGGACTCAAAATGAGGGGTCAAACACCAAAATTTCAAAAAACTAAGGTATCCCATCATGATCAACATCTTCTAAGGAGTCCACTGGTAAAATTTGAAGGCAAACCGAGCACTTACTATTTATAGTAAGCCACTTCAGAAATATGCTATAAATAGTAAGTCGGCATCAGGCGCCAGTGTGAACGGATAAGTCAAGTGATGAGGATCACGACATTCAAATTTCAAGTCAAACGGAGTTGTGGAAGTCTCAAAACCAGGCAACTGCTATAAATAGTAAACCACCTTCATAAACATGCCAAAAATAGCAGGTCAGTGCAAGGCGTCAGTATGAACAGGTCAAGCAGGGGGTGAGGACCCCATGGCGCGAATTTCAAGTAAAACGGAGTTGCAGAGGTTCGAGAATCAAGCACTTACTATTTTTAGCAAGTTTGTGCAGAGAAATTAGGGTTTCCTAAATTCAAGGGCAAAACACGACAGTCGTGCAAAAGCAGTATCCAGCCACGATCACCACACTTCAGTGAAATAGCACGCAAAATTTGAACTCATTCTGAGTAGTTGCTATTTTTAGTAAGTTGCTAAAAATAGCAGGCGTAGGTAGGCATTAGGCCCCGAAAGTTCAACCACATCCCGAGGTTCAAAACAAAGCAAAAATCAGGCCTTTTGAAGTCAGAAGTCAGTTCAAAGCACAAAATGTGAAGAGCTTTCTAAAAATAGAAAGTTAGGGCAAGTCAGGGTTAGCATGAACGAGTCACCCCAAATCAGGCGAAGGACATGAAATTCACTAAGTTTGATAAAATTTGGAGTCTAGCATCAAAATTCGCCCTAGAAGCTACCTGATGAGGATGAAATTCTACTAAGGCATGAAACTTGAAGCTCACATGGTGAAATGTGCCCTTGAAGCTGAAGATGGGTGGAAAATATTCTAAGTACTTGAAATTTGAAAGTGCGCCTTAAGATGAAGAGAAGCTCCAAGAAATTTTCTAAGTATTCGAAATTGGAAGCTCAGGGCCTCATATGCGCCTTTGCTAGAGGAGAGGGCATTGAAATTTTCTAAGCCATGAAATTTGAAGCTCCAAGGGCAAAATGCGCCCAAGCTTGAGGAGATGCCATGAAGAAATATCCTAAGTGTTGAAACTGAAAGTAGAAGGGCTTATATGCGCCCAAGCAAGGAGGGAAGGTAAGAAAAATTCTAAGGCATGGAAATTGAAACCACGACCTCCTAAATGCGCCTTACCTTGAGAGGTTGAGCTAAAAAATTCTAAGTGGGAAAATTGGAAGCTCACCCCTCCAGATGCGCATAGAGAAGAAGAAAACATTTGAAAAAGTTACTAAGTACTTCAAATTGAAAGAGGACCCCTCCAAATGCGCCTATAGAGGTTGGAGGTGATTGGAAAATGCTAAGTGTTTCAAATTTGAAGTAAAGGCCTTCAAATGCGCCTTAGAGAGAAGATGAGATTAAAGATATTTCTAAGTGTTGACGAAGTGGAAGTACCACCTTTGAAATGCGCCCCCAAATGGAAGCAGACCCTTTCAAATGCGCCTCAAGCTGGAGTGGAGAGGATAAAGAGCGTCTAAGTGTTTAAAATGAAAGCTGAGAGGTGGAAATGCGCCCAAGGTGAAGGGAGTGCTTAAGAATTTTTTCGAAGTCTAAGAAACTAGAAGTGGCCCACCTCAAATGCGCCCCACTTGAAGAATGAAGTAGCAAAATGTTTCTAAGGCAAGTGAATTGAAAGGAGCCCCCTTCATATGTGCCCTTGGCTGGAAGGCACTTGAAAAGTTTCTAAGTGTTTAAACTTAAGGTAGACCCTCTTGAACGCGCCTAGCTTTGAGATGAGTTGAGAAAAGTTTTCTAAGGCATAGTAAATTGAAAGTGCTCCCTCCTATATGCGCCTTGACTGAGATTGTGCTAAGTCTTTCCAAACGTGTTAGAACTCAAAGCTTGACCTTTCATTTGCGCCTGGAAAGGAGGGAAGGATGCCTGAAATTTCACTAAGGCATAAAATGAAAACAAGACCTCTCATATGCGCCTAAGCTTGTGAAGGCGTAGGAAAAGTTTATGAGGATGAAAATGAAAGTAGCACACCTTAAATGCACCTCTACTTGGAGTTTGAGCTTGAAAATACACTAAGACACTTAAACTTGAAGTATGATCCCTTGTTTGCGCCTTGAGGAAGATGGTTGAAGATGTGCTAAGGCATGGAGATTTGAAGAAGGCACCCCTCTTTGCACCCAGCTTTGAAGAAGAATTGATCAATTTTAAAAAGACGTTTGAAATGAAAGCTTGATGCCTCATATGCGCCTTTGACTAGAGGAAGTGGTTAAAGTTTTCTGGGGCATTGCAAACTTGAAGCTCACTAGACCATATGCGCCTTGATCTGGAGAGGTGTTGAAAGGAGTTTAAGTGTGTGAAAATTAAAATGAGACCCCCCCCCCTAATTTGCGCCTAGAGGTTTGAAGTTAAGGAATTATTAAATGTTGGAAAATAAGAGTTTGCCCCTTTTGACTGCGCCTAGGCTGGGAGTGAAATGGAGAACAATCTAAGTATGGGGGAATTAAATGTTAAATACGCCCAAGATTACATGATGAATTCTTTTAAAAAGCGTCGGAAATAAAATAAAATTTGCTCTAGGCAAGTAAATAAATTAAATTTGCTCAAGCTAGAGAAATTAAATAAAGTGTGATTAAATTGTTTTCCGAAGTTTAAAAAAATCAAATATCCCCTTCGTTTAGACACATGAGATTTTTGAAATCGGAAGATATTTATAATGGGGAAAATTTATTTTGGATGGAAAATAATTTTACCTAGCAATTTTTTTAAAAATGTCGGAGCTCGCAAGTGATGAAGCTTTTTCGACTGAAACATAAGTCTTTCTAAGGCGATGGCGAAAGGAAAATAAATTTCTCAAGTGATTAAATGGCATTGAAATTAAATTTTAATAAAACATATGCCATTTTAAAAAGATGAAATTTGAATGCCAGAGTTAATAAATTTCTCGAAATTACTTCAGTCAACTAAAAATAACTGGCAGTCGAGGAGGGAAAATTTTAAATTCGAACAAGGAAAGAATCTCTAACAATAGCAAATTTCTATGACAACTACATGATAACTGGGAATATTCTCTCCTCAATTGGAAAATTTCTAAGTAGTGGGGCAGTGAATTAATGGCGACTGCTAAACCGGGTGTTTGCTTTCAGTTATAAAAACTCTAAAGTTTTTCATTTCTCTTCACAAAATTGCAAAGCTGAAAATTGTGTTGAAGCTGAAAGTGATCGTTGAGTGAGTGAGAAATTTCTGAGTTGACTTATTTTTTCTAAGTTGTTGAGGTTGAGAGTGTTGAATGCTATGAAGAAGTAAATTCTAAAGTTGAGTATTGAGTTTGATTTTTCGAAGAGCTGAAAGTGTTGCAGCTGTAAGTTGCTGAGGCTTGAAGTTTTAATTTTCGTTGTTGTATTTCTCGAGGTTTAGAGTTGGAGTTTTACTGCTGAAGTTTTTTTTATTTTCTTTTCGAAGCCAACTCCACTTGCCAACCATCTCACGATTTTTTTTTATTTTCAAAGTTAGAATTATAATGCTTGTTTTTTTGTTTTGCAAATGGCTGAAAGTAGAAGAGGAGATGCTGCCGGAACAAGCAAGGTTGCAGCCAGGGCTGGGAATGTTGAAGCTGGCAAGGAAAATGCTTCCAAGCAGGCCATTATTAAACAGTTGAAGAAGTCTTTTATTCCAGAGTCCAAGTTTGTGTCAAAGTTGGGAGGTTTGACTAACACCAACCTCGGTTCTTTCAACCTCGAAGCCTTTAAGAGAAGAATATATGAGTAGGGTGGCAATCCTCTGTCAGTGACTTCGCACAACATTGTGAGAAGCGGGTTGTATGCAGTTGTCGGTTTCCCGCCAGCAATTTGATGTCCAGAGCATATTATGGAGTGCGCGAATTACTACAATTAGGACCACCAAACAATTGTTTCTCCAGAAGGCAAGCTGCTGGCAAGTTTCACGCCTAATGCAATTGGCGAAGCGTTTGGGATTCTAGCAATGGACAAAATGTTGTACAAGTCCAAGGATAGAGCTGATAAGATGTATGCTACATCTTTTGATAAGTGTGCTAAGAGGATCAACACTACGTGGATGAGGAAGCCAAAGCCTCCTGGTGCCAAGTTGCCAAAACAGATTATTTCAGAGGAGCTAAAGCAAGAATATTGCGATTTGATCATGATGCTTAGCCGAGTGAATGGTAGCCCACAAGCATATGCGTTTGAGCCATGGATGTTCTTCTATATCAACGTGGTGCTGGAGGGAAAGGAGTATGTAGATTGGGCACAAATGATTAGTGATAACATTGATGAGCAGTTCAAAAGCCTAAGAAGGACAAAAACATTTTACATGAGCTCATATGTCATCTACATGCTGGCTCGAATGACAAGATACAAGGGGCTGACTTACCAGGAGCCGATTGGATGTGGTGCTGGTCAATTCAAGATTCATGAAGCATGCAGGTAGTTGCATCTGACAAGCACCTCTCACTTCAAGAAAGTGAACAACACCTTCACGATGTACATCACGAGGACTCTTCAACGGAGATTGCAGCAAAGAATATCCAAGGAGGCACAAGAGTTGATCGAGGAGTACAGGTTTTGGTTTGTCCAATTCCCAAAGTTCACTTGTTTAAGGTTATCGAGACATCATTCATATGCCTACCGACTACCGAGGTATCCCACAAATAGAATGATAATGCTCAAGTTGTCTAGGCAACTCATTGCCTACGACAAAATCATAAGAAAGAAGAAGAAAGGAGGATTGCGATTTCCTATTGTTATGGGAAACTCGCTCGAGGAGTGTCCTTCGTTGCAGGCAGCCAAGGAGGCAGAAGATGAATTGCAGTTTTATTACCTTAGCCTCCACACCAGTCGGCAGGACTTTGATCCTCGAGGAAAGATTGGAACTGTGCAAGGTGAAGAATATAGGCACAGGGCTCATTTAGAAGACTTTTGGGCGAATGTAGGCAGTGAAGCTGAGATTAGGAGGATGTTCTCCTGGTTGCCCCTGAAGTTAATTAGAGAATGTGAAGTCGTCCAAATTCTAGATCAAGTTGATGAAGATGCAAGCATTACACACCCGAACTATGAATCAATAAAGGACACGCCAGTCCCACCACCTGATTGGGTTGAGCCGGAGATCACAGACTTAGACACTTTGTCTATGCTTGTTTTAACCTTCACGAGGAGTTGGGTGATGGGGCATGTTCATAGGTTGAAGAGAAGATCGATTGCCCTCTCGTACAATCTCATGGGCGATCAAAGGCCACCAATGTCGGCAAAGAGGAGGAAACAAATTGCCCAGCCTATGGAACCATGAGTAGAGGAACTAGTACAACCTGAGCCTCAAAGAAAAGAGGAAACGTCGCCAACCCAGTCGTTGGCTCGCTCTTCAAGTGTGTAAGAGGTGTTCTTATTTGCAGATCAGAGGGCTAGAATGGTTGAAGAACAGGATATGGAAGAAGTTAACCAGTCATTGTCTAGGGAGTTTGATAGTCAGAGTGCCAATGCTTCTGAGGGTGCCGATCAGCCAGAAGGAGAGGAAACGGAGATGGACATTCGCTTTGATCGGGCATTTGAGGCAGCCTTTGAGGAAGAGGACATTGCAGGTTTTGAGGAAGATAGCCAGCGTATGGAGACAGATGAGCCTCGGCCAAATGTTACTCAAGAGGAGGTTCATGAAGTGGAAGCAATAGAGGAGCAGCCCCTTATTGTCTACGGCACTCAACAGAATGCTCCAAATTGGCTCTCATGCGCAATAAGGAGAGATCACAAGGATGACACCAACCCGGCAATAGAAATGGAGGAGCTCTTGAATAGAATAAGTGGGTCACCTAAAAGGAAGAGAGATAGGAAATATTCTAGGATGGAAACTGATGAGGCTGGTTCATGCACTTTCCATGTTGCGGTTCCGAGGGAGGACTATGATTTAGGTGACGTGATGCCTGAAAACTACACGGTCACTACGATTGAATTAGGGCGTCCTTCTGGAGCACAGGTTGTTAAGGAGGCTGAAAATTCCTTCTAGGCACTAAGGATAGGCTGGTGCGAAAGGAAGAGAAGTATAATAAGTTGAAGAGGGAGCATAGGGCATTGGTTGGATATGTGCGGCATCTAGCACGTCCGTGTGCTCAGGAGAATCCAATGGTGGAGCTTCCACCTAAGCTGCCACAGGAGTCGATCAGCGGACTCGAAGAAATGAAGAAGGCTATTCAAGAAGGAGATAAGTGGATAGGCGGTGTCCGCACTGAAGCTGAAAGATTCATGGTTGATCTTATCTCCTCTTTCCAGCACGCTTCCGATATCCTCTCACGCTTGGAGAATATCGAGCAGGCTTGGAATGACACATATATTTCAAGATAAGACCATTCCTCACCTGGCTGCTCTGATGCGCATTCCAGTACAGACTTTGGTTGATGAAGGCGTGATCTAGGCTGGGTATAGATATGACTTTTCGGGGTGGTATTCGGTTGCGTTCACTGGCAGAGGCTTCTTCAATACAGCAAGGACAAAGTCTGCCAAGATCAAAAAGCAACGGGAAACATTCACAAGGGAATCTTCAATACACTAGAGGCATTATTCGCCAAGAGACTAACTCCTGAGGAGGTGGAAGTAGACGGATTGAGGGGGAGATTGCAGCCTTTCTTCTCCGAAATGAGGGTGTTTGCTCAGCTGGACTTTGAAAATATCTCCACATTCTCAACCATCATTCAGAGCAACAGGACTCCATTTAAGGTTGGAGAAAGTCTTGTGGCCGACAGGAGCAGACGATTGCCATCCTCGAGTATCAACTCAACCTTTGGCAATTTCAGAACAGGAAGTTGATTCAGTGCTGGCCTGATTCGTAGCTTACGCGGTCAGAGAAAAGGACAATGGAAACATGGTCTTAGACAAGAGTCTTCTGGAAGGATAGTGGAAATTAATTGCCCGTAGTGGTCAAAGGAGGAATCTGCTATCTTTGTATTCATTAATTACGCCACTCCTCCACCTTCTAGCAGTTTTTAGGGCAGAATCTTGTCTGGGGTTTATGTGGCTTGATCCGAGCCGTCCATTGTAATTTGATTTGGACCATCCATTGAGATTGGCCAGCTATATAAAGGGGAGTTCCCTCATTTGTACGAGATTAGATTAGAAGATCAGACTAGAGAGTAGACATTCTGCTAGAGCATAGAGAGACATTTAGAGTTAGAATAGCTTCATTGCATTGTTTGAAGGAGAAGGAAAATTCTCCCTTTGAGAATTTTGTAAGAAATTGTTACGAAGGCTATCATAATAAAAGAGTTTCATTGATTGGTGAATTTGTCTTTCATTATGAGTAGTCAGTGAGGTTTCTTCATCCTTCAACTTCAAGTAGGATTTAAATTAGAGTAATTTTCATGCAAGTAGTTACTGTGGATTTGTGGTGTTTGATTGAAGTAGCTTCGTTTAATCCATACCACTAGCAACTTGCTGATGGCAAGTTTGCCTTGCGTGGTCGACTGGAAATCATTTCAAACTTAACTTTGATTGTGATTCGTATGCTTTATGCATTGTTCTGATGGTATATGTATGCTAAATTATAATTTGAATATCTTCCGCTACTCCCTTGAAGATTGCACCGATTTTGCTGAGGCTGTCCGACATGAGGCTAGGTAGAATCTGGTTGAAGTCTACTGTAGTCAAGCTCCACACATCTTGCATTTAGACTAGAATTTAGACTTTCTAAATCCTGCATCCATTTAAATTCCGCACATTTCTGGTTAGTTTTAGGAAGAAACATACCTCAACGCTAAATCATTCACACAAAAAATCCCCTTCAAAGTATTATCCTGCTGTTTACTGCAAACATCCTGAACAATTGTGTAAGTCCCCTCGTGTACACAGCAAATCACAACGAACCTACTGAGGGTATTCCAAAGCATTTCGGAACCTTGGAGTAGAACGTGCGATCTTTCTTGCAATCTTAGCGCACGGGATTCTTTGATCAAGAGAGAATAGAGTAGCTTTCAGATTACTTTGTTCTACTGATTGGTGAGGTCACAAAAATCACACCAACATGTACCTCAGGACAGTAAAGAGGAAGAAGTAATTCTACATTCGAAGGAGCAGTTTAGGCTGTCTCTTACCAAACTGAAAAAGAAAATGAATGTGTTAAGGCAATGCATTGACTCAGCAAATAAGATCTACAATTATTGCCTCCGGTGGCCTCATGTGGTTGGTAAATACAAAGACAAGCTGGAGTAGATTGAGAGTGAGTTGAACAAAATTGGTCAGGATTACAATATGTTTCAGGACTAGGATGGAGCAGTGAAGAAAAAGATCCATAAGTTGGAGTCTGAGCATGCAAAAGTTCACTTTGCCAAAAACACTCTTATGGACACTTTCTGGAAAGTGAAGGATCTA
Organism: Sequoia sempervirens; assembly: GCA_007258455.2. NCBI lineage: Eukaryota > Viridiplantae > Streptophyta > Pinopsida > Cupressales > Cupressaceae > Sequoia > Sequoia sempervirens. Next base: position 362,684,970 of record VDFB02353493.1, on the reverse strand, counting down.
ACTGAATACAGATTGGAGCAGCAAATTGAGATTCTGAGGAAATGAGAGAAGTTAGAAGAAGCGATTACAATTCTGGAATCCCTTATCCAGATCATCAACAGGACATCAGAAAATAACAGTTTTATAATAATTATTGGGATTGCAATAGATGCTTGGAAGAAATTTCTTCCAAAGGTGAAAGATAAGTATAAAATAATTTTTTGATTTGTGCAACAGTTGCACTTTAAATTTTGAAATTTTTGAAAGGGGTAGAGAGAGCTTAGTGAAGAACATATTTGTCATTGATGTCAACCTAAGTCATTGAGGAGAGCAGTGAAAAATTCTTTATCATTCTAAGGGGGAGTTTGAGTTTTAAAATTTTGAATTTTGACACTTAGTCATTTTGCACTTAAGTGTTGCCATCAATGCCAAAGGGGGAGATTGTTGGCATATGGCTTGTTTGATGGCATGTGGCTTCTAGTGTTGGCATTGATGGCAACCTAAGTCATCCCTCTGGTCCGCAGATCAGAATTTATCCGTACTGGCAAGATATGTAAAGATCAATGTTCTACCAGCAGAAAGTATGAAGAACAGGGTAACAGTTAGTTAGTCGATTTGTACACCTGACCATATCATCATTTTGAGTTGTGGATCTCCGAGAGAGTTTGTTAAGCATCTACACTATCTTGTTGTTAAGTTTTGTGATGTTGCATTGATCAGTGTACGAGTTAGGAGATCCAATTGAATGCTTTGGCAGGATGTTTTTCTGTTTATTTGCTCATTGTGGCCGACCTAGTGAATGTCGCATGTTGCAGATGTATAAGGTGTACTTAATTAATTGTTTCTTCTGTTGGTTATTTTGTTTTGGGTCCTACCTATGTCTTAGCCGACTTTGGTGGGAGTGCATTAAATTTAATTTGTGATTTGAGCCGGCCATTGAAGGATATTCATGTTTTGTTAAAGCCGACTTGAAGCGATGAAATCTTTGTTAATGGATATATATATATACGAGATCGGTAATTCATTTTGAATAGAGAAATATAGAGTGTGTTGGTGTGTGAAGAGCAAAGCAGTTGCATATGTGAGAATAGCAGCAGATCAATTGAGCAAATTTTGCTTTTGCAGAAGAAGATTGTTAAGTAGTGAATTAAGGCAGATGTGTGTAAGTGTGTGAGAAGTGTGAAAGTGTGTGAATATGTGTGAAGAGCAGAACAGGTGTGTGCGCGAGTATTAGAAGGGTGATTGAGAGATCTATGCACAGTTTCAGAAGGGTAGAAAAATAGAGAAGAGCAGAGCAGAAATACAAAATCAGTCAGAAGGGCTGAAGATCGTCCATTGAGCTTCATTGGAACTGAATCCAAGCATGTGGAGATGCTATCTTCTCAGTTCAAATTTTGTTGTAATCACAAACACTTTGTAAGGCAGTGTGTCTGAATGCAAGTGCATTCCCTTTTGTTCATACTTTTAATAGAGTATAATTGTGGATTAATCTCCACCGTCGTTTTTCCTCTACTAGGTTTTCCATGTAAAAATATTGGTGTTATGGTGCTTTGATCTTCTTGTTCATGTGCTCGCATCTTTATTTTTGTTTATGTAGTATAAATGGTTTTAGATCTGGATTTAATTGTTGAATTTGCTGAACACTAATTCACCCCCCCTCCCCTCTCAGTGTTCCCTAAGTCCAACAATATGGTTCCCCGAACTAGCAAATTTGAATCAGTACTAACATGAACATGGTGACCCAAGGGGATCTATTCGTATAGTGATGAGGGTTGGCATAGGTTTTTAGGTTTCTAGTGTTTATTGCTTTGTTTTGCTTGGGGTTCTCGATGTAAGGTGGTTGTATCTATTAGTAGCTTATTCTATTGTATAGGCTGGTATATCCATGTATTTAGGGTAGCACAAACAGTTATTTTGTTTGTCTCTACGAATGCTGCTATGTTGGACATTAATGCAATTTTTGTAACTGTCTCCAATTTTGCTGGTAGTATGTTCTTATGTATGTTTTTATGCTAAGGGTGGGGGCACCAATAGAACCTCCACTAAATGATCTATAAAAAATTAAAAGGGAAGAGAATCCACTTGGTACACAAGCACCTTTAAGCATTTGTTACAAGTCGGGAGACAATGAATGTAATCCACCAATTTGGAATGTTCATTCCCTGCACTCTTTCACCAATGGCAAAGCTCTTGGAGAATATAATGCCTTAGAAGTCACCCTTCTCTCACAATTTTTACCAATGTGGGGTTAACCCAATTACAACCCAACCATGTCTTTACTATTACTAACAAATTCTTAAAAGCTACTTGCATGCTAAGTGGGTCTCTTTCCCTTGTAATTATTACCAGCATATATGAGGAAAAATGACATGTCTAATGACTACTCATAGAAGGCATCTTGAGATGACCAAAAAGCACACGCATCAAATCTCACAAAAACTAAAAGACCAATTTAAAATGCTCATGAAAGCTCACTTAACATGAATACATGATTGGGTTGTAATTGATTTAAAAAGGTAGGCAGTCCAAAAGCCCAAACTGGTGGATTATATTTACCATTTCTACCCCTATTGCCAAATGCTTAAAGTGTTTGTGAGCTAAGTGGGTCCCCTTGTAATTATTAACATCAATGATGAATAATTTCATAAATTCATTAGTACAATGGCTATTCAAGGGGGTCAATTGACAGTTCAAAACTATACAGATCAAATCCCACAAAAATGAAAGACCTAACTAATCAATTATTTTATACCTTATCCTCTTATAAAATTAGTAAATTGTTTCCACAAAACATGTCTCAAAATGATCAGGATCATGTTTTGCAAATATAAATGTATTTTTTTGAAAAAGGAGTATATTTTATGGACTAGCTACTGAACAAAACAGTGTTCCCCACAGACACATCCCTGGGGATAATACCTTGTTTACGGGAATAGGAACATCTCAAGGGTAGTGGCACAGGGGTGAAACATCCCCCTGCTGTCCCCTTGGGTGGCACCCCCAGAGATACCCAGCTTGGGTAGGTTACCCTCTGAGGGGGGACACCCTATTGTCCCCAAGAAAATGTAGACATCCCTTGACCATCCTGAGGATGGCAGAATGTCCTCTACATCCTTAAAAAATAATTCATGTTACTTAAAATTTAAAACTAAACCTAAAACCGTAAACTTGAATGGGTGCATCAAAGCCCCAACCTTAGAAAACCTATAATTATGTTAGTATATGTTCTATTGCAATTGCCAAAAGAGGATGAGAGGAAGAGGAGGTCTCCTACCAACTGCAAAAAAAAAGGCTATAAAAATACAAAATAACAAAAACAAGGTGTATGCGCATAAGGTCCTTGTGGCCTTGAAGGCTTTAGTTTGGGCTGTCCCTCAACACTGTTGGGGGTTGTCAGTCCTAGACCGCTACTTTGGTTTTACTAAACAAAAAATATAAACTGTTTTGTAACCGCACCAGATTAAATGCCAAGTGAGTTCCATTTATTATTTTGGTTTGCGAAGTCAATCTTGACTACAAGTGATGCTAGTATGGTTATATCAAATGATTTTGAAAGTATAATTAACAATCTTAGTGAAGATGCTTGGATTTCTGGCACATGGGCATTAATAATGCAACTTATAGTGGACCTCTTGGTCAAGTTCTATTCTCTAGTGAATCCCTTGGGAACATGTTAAACCTCATGACCCATTGAAAATTTGGTTGGCACTGATGTATCTACTTTTATTTGTTTGATGAATAATGCTGGAGCTTGGTACTCTTTTTATATAGTAAGATTGGTGTATCTACTCAAGATAACGAGGTGAAGACATAATAAGCTTCACTGTCTCTGATGCAAAATATTGTACAACAATATAGCTTTGTATAAATTTCAAATTCTATTACTCACATTTTTGTTTACAGAAATGATAACTCCTTTTTCTATTTTTTGTAATAGATATTTTAGAAATCTATTTTTATATATTATTTTAATAGCTATTCCTTTGCTATCCCCGAAATCTGGAAAAGAATTTGCCATCCCCAAAATCCACCCCTCCAATCCAGGAAAAACAGAAAAACACAGGAACAAAATGAGTATTAAGGCAAATGTGTGGATTGTTTGTTTCTATATGTTATGTGCAGACTTGCTAATAACATACAAAATAATTTCTTTAAATCAATTTTAATCAACAGTTAAACTGCAGCAGAGTAACATACCCAAGAAGGAAGACATAGTTCCCAGTCAGGTTATCAATATTCCGTGATCTCTGTAGTAATACAAGCTGGGGAAGAATAGCAACTGCTTCAAGATATAATGAAAATGTCCATAAAACCTATGCCAATGGTTACACTCTGTTAGTTCAAGGAATAAATGCTGACAAGCTACGAATATGAGATCTGTACTATTATAAATGAGTTTAATTATGCAGGAAGATGATTTCCAACACAATTCATCAATTTCAAAACATAGAACTTCTATTGATGAAGACCAAATTGCTAACTATCCTCTAGAGTCCACATTATTGAGTCATATTTGGTGTTTGATTAGACAACTGAAAACAGGCAGTGCAACTGACAACATTCTCTAGACTCTATGGTAGAGACAAAGCTTAAGTGCAGTTTTGCATTCTCTTATAAAGAGAAAACCTCATAACATTGTATGGTTCGATCTTGTTGACTGCATGATCTGTCTGACTTACATATACAGATTCTTTCATATCCCCAAATCAGGCAAAGCTTGAAAACTAAATTTACTAAATGCAACATGGATTTGGATTTTTGCAAAACTAACAAAATCTAAATAAAATGAATAACATGATGGGTTGGGTACTAACTGAAGCCTAATCAAGAGTCTGTTGTGGGCAAATGCCTAGAGAAAACTTTCCAGATATCAAAATACTGACATATCCTCCGTGTGGTGCTTCTTTGCAAAAATTCAATTTTTAAACCATTTGGCATGAATAAATGTCAATCAAGAGAATTATTAGACAAAGAAAGGAAGGCAAGCAGAACCGCACCTCCCGTACAGTAAAATTACGGTGGATCAGAAGTGCCAGCACAAAGCATGGTATGACCAGAAGATAATGTCGAAAAGTATCTTGATCTTTGTTATATGTCTGTCGAACAACCTTATGAAACCTCATATACCACAAAATAGATAAGGATGTAACCAAGAATACAATCTTCATGATTGTATTGTAGAAGGAATAATAATTTGTGAAAATGTCCAGGTATCGTGTAGCAAAGACAAGAGCATAAAGTTCTTGTGTTTTCAGTGAGATTCCTGATAAACAAGAAAACCATGACACAATATTCTCAGAAAATAAAAATTGGAATTATAAGTATAGATTTGACTTTTTTGAAATAATTTTTTCAATTAAAAGCAGCTTTCACTACTAACATAAGAAGTTCCTACAAATTAAACCCCAGTATCTCAATTACAGCAATCTTGATCGAATGTAGCCATAAGATGTTCCCTGTAATGCATATTAAATGGCCATTAGTATTAATAAAACAGACAATTAAGGAATGCATTTCTATTTAGTTTTACACCAAACAACATGAGAGTTCCAGCTCAGTAACATCATCAAACTCTGGACTGCATAATCAAGGATGACTCGAATGACTCTCAACTACCAATTATCTTTCCACCTTCTAATGTTGACTAGAGATCTCACTTGTATATCTTAGGCACTGTTTTAATATAGCTAATCCTATATATTCTTACTCTCTTAGGGCTGCTGGGTTTACATTTTCTTGCTAACCCCGCTTTTATGTTTATTTTCTGTTGATGGTGGTGCTTTAGGCACCTCCTTTTATTTCTGCTAGCTGTACTTTCAGTCCCATTAACCTATCTGAGTCACTTATGAACATCAGTATCATAGTATTTCATTTCATTTCTCTTATCTTTATCCTCTACCTGGATCAGATATAGTGTTCTGCTTGTATCAGGGATTCTAAGATAGCATTTGTTCTATAAGATTTTTTTAGAAACTCACCAAATAACATCATTAAACCCAAGCTTAGCTGCATGTTTGGATTCAGTAGTTCACCAAAAAAACTTTCCCCAGGTTCGGTACAGCTTGGTCTGGCCACACGCACATATATATGTAATTTGCACAAAATGTACAAAATTAAATATAGAACAAAGATGATGATTTTAATTCAATGTTGATTGTCAAATGTTAAAGATAAATCAAAATGGTTTATACATGTAAAACTGCACAAGAAAAACCAAAACAAATCATCAAAATTGAAAATTCTCTCCATCGAAAACATCAATGTCACCAACAGGTTCATTAAAACCACAAGCAGCACCAGTGCTACTCACATTAACTACTTTTGTTTTGTGTGTTTTGCATGCTGTTAGTGATTTAGAAGTTACATTTTTGGGTTACTTATTCTCATTTTTTGTTTGTTTGTTTTTACATTAAAATTTTGACTTTTTAATGTTTTGCTGGGAAGGTTCAGCCCAGGTTCAACCAGAGTTCTGTTCCAGGCCTGTGGATTTGCCCCTAAACCATCTAAATGTACCCTAGCCCTACAGGGGCTCAAAACCTGCATGATCAACCGTCCAGTGGAGGTTTGAATCTGGATGGTGACAATAACAATGCCAAACATTAACCATCACACTATGCCCTTAACAATGACTGTCTATATAATTTTAATATGTATTTGGCACATTAAATGCATGTTGTTTGGGTTTATGGCATTTGAGACATTAAATTTGATGACAAAGACACTTTGAAAACCAATAAGAAGCAAACAATCTTGAAATTGGTGGTTTTGCTGCCGCAACAGCAAAAGGTGAAATTCAGGACAGGTTCACCCTGGACAAACGCAGACCTTTTGTGGAACCCTGGTTGGATCCCCCCTTCCGCCCCCCCATCCCGCAAAGAGAAAGCCCAAATCTGTATCCAGGCCAGATTGGACCCAAACCTGCATGTCCAGAGGGGCAAACCGATAACATAGTATTTTTCAATAGTTCAATACCTACTTATATTACTTATATGTATATGAACATCAACTTTTAACAGCTATTTAAATTGCTACATACACACAAACACAATAATAGGTAAGTAGAATATAAAACTATTTTATTCACTTAAGAGTTACTAAGAGCTAATTTATTTTTCAAATTATTTAGTTTATCTTTTATTTGGAGAACTATTTTATTTTTCAATAGTTTAATAATTATATACATTTAACTTATGTATGCAAATATCAATTTTTACTAACTACTTAAATTATTACACACACATGAACACTTTAATAAGCTATGTTCCACAAAGTTTCAAGGAAGAGGGGGGCTAAGAGCCTAGATGTAGGGATGGCAATGGGATAGCAGCAAAGTGGTGACGAGATGGAGGTTTGGAGGTGGAGCCCCCAATGGAGTCGAGGGGCAGTGCCCCTCATGAGGGTCTAGGGGCAGCACCACCAAGCCAGAACTAAGTCCTTTGAAACCGCACAAACCTTCACAACGCAAGCCATTTTCACAATTTTACCACTATGTTTTCTGTAACACCAAGTCCTTTCCTATTTTTAATTTTTTTAAATGAACTTTTTCTGCTGAATGATGTTGGGGATGCCTAGGAATTTCCGATGTACTCAAAAGATGCGAGGGAGTCCCTTGAGGGTCTCAAGGATATCTCAGCATCTCTGTGTCATCCCCAAAATAGGGGGTTGTCCTAAAAACATCCTCTGTTTGAGGAAACATCCCCAAAATAGGGGGTTGTCCTTAAAACATCCTCTCTTTGAGGAAACATCCCCAAAGACTTAGTGGCGGTGGTGGAATGGTAGGGGGATGTTTCCCCAAGTCCCCATGTCCCAAAAATATCAAGTTTTTCAGGAAGGATGCATCTCCATGGAACACTGCTATTAATAAGTAGGACATAGAGTTAGTTTATTTGTTTAAGAGCTGTTTTATTTTACTTAAAAGAGTTATTTCATTTTACTTCATAAAAACTAAAAAGCTACCATTCATTTAATAATTTATTTATAGGCTGCCAAAAGCTTTTAAAAGTTGATTGTTAAAAATTATGAAGATGTTTTCTGAATATACTCATATCATTACATCCACACCTAACTCCCATTATAATTACAAATCCCAACATTAAAATACCATGACACAACCTTAACTAGTGGCCATCCTTGACTTAAGGCTAGATAAAGTGCCCTTCCTATTTCCTGTATTAAAAAAAGTAAGAATCATAAAAGTTAATATTATTAATTATATTATATATCTATATGACACCAAGTTATTCTGTTGTGTTTGTTCATTCTTTGTGTAAAATTCCATGCAACACCTACTAAAATTAGTCCTACAGCAAGGAATAAAAGGTAAAATAAGCTAAAAGGATGTGCACATTCGAAACAAGGTAACCCGATGGAATTACAAGTGTACATAGCCTTAGTTATGATTCCAGTGCTTGTAAGATACACAGAGCTACAAGGTGAAATGAATGATGTCATAGAAGAGGAATGATCAGGCAAAGACCTCTAATAAAATCATCACTCAGAAATGAGGGATTTTTAGTGCTCTCAACCACCATATAATCACCAATGCTGAACCTAATGATGCCACCTAGAGTGGCTTAAACTGAGAATTCAAAGGCAAACCCCTGCATTTTGTCTTTCATATTGACATCTCTTGATAACGAATCAGGTACAAGCAGGATGTGAGATGTAGGATTGTTTTACTGAGCATATTCAGATTCAGATTTCATACCAGTGACCACCAAGCACAAATTAAATTTTAACTACAAATGGTTCATATTTAATCATAATTTAGGCCTTACTTTCAACACTGTCCGTAAAACAGCCCAGTGCAATTCTGGCCTTGGCAGCCCACTAGACCCATTAGGTGACCTGCTACAAGCCTTGGCTGGTGTTCTGGCTGAAAAAACCTAAAACTATGAGAGGAACTGTCCATAAGTTGCTGTAAAGATTCCAAGATGGCAGTATTGGAAAAAATATTTTTTTGGCTTAGAATGACAAAAGAAGACCTTTGAAGATCTAGACTCTAGACTCCTACAGTGACCTGAAAACTGTTGGAGCAATTGATCGTGATATTCCTTTAGACGAACAATGGCTGGCTAAAATCATTAGGTGGCAATGGATTTTGGCATGTTTACGTCTAAAATGAGGATGGAAGTAAGAAATGTACAGGTTGATAATAATTCAGGATATGAAATTGTAATTAATGGTACTTTATTATAATTATAGCAAATATAGACAGCATCACCTGAAAGCTCTCAAGGCATGTTGACCAATGGTACAGTTCTTATTCCAGGAGTCTGACCTGAAATTACATCTTAACTTAGGTGGTCTCTGAAGATCCTTACAGTCTACTTGGGGCTACGATATGGCTTACCAGATTTCCACAAAGCATTCCATTAAGTTCCATGTTTGTGTTACATGGCTTATAATCCAAAAGCTGGGGGCCATGTCAAATAGAAACTTGACACACAAATATATCATCATTATGTCAGAAAGAAGATTCAAGCAGCGTTCATGTATAGAACTATAAACGATCAAGTGTCTGATGTATTAACCAAATCATTTACCAAAATGCATAAAGAAAATTATCGTAGATTGAACTTAATGGGAGTCAACTTGCTAATCTTTTAATATTTTCCAAGGTGTTTTAGAGTATTTGTAGGAACTCTTCTTGCCCTAGATTTTGTTGCTGGTTTTTTTGTTTTGTGTGTTTGCTGTTTTATAAAGGTTTTTCTCTTTTTTTGTGTTTTGTAATGCTGATATAAAATCTAGAAATGCATAACATAAAGAAGTATAGACCACTATGATAATAGATCCTCCAATATGTGTTTATTTGATCAATATTCAAGGCAAATACAAGCATACCCGAAATAAATAAATAACATGCAGCTGCTGTTCTTCACTTCCAGCCAAAAAAGCAACTGATGAAATAGCTCAATTCTCCTTCTGAAGATTGCCTTTTTGATCACAGCAAGTATGGATAGTTTCTTTAGGTCTGGGCGCCCCCTTCTAGATTTATTTGCAATTTTTTGGTGACCTCTAACAATAAAATTGCCCCTCTACTTGAGAAGCTGACCCTACTGCAAGTGAATGGCTGTAGAAAATCAGCCATACCTCCCCTCTTGAATCTGACTTTATTTATAACCAGGGCAGATCTGAGATCGCCTACTCTTATTATGAAATCACTGAAACAATAAATCAAACCCTTTATTCCATCCAATCTACACACTGAAACATCTGAATGATGCCTCTCTAAATATCAAATTCAGCAAGTATTCCACTGCTTCAAATGGCTGCAAACACTGAAGAAGTATTGTTCTCCAATGGCTCGAGTGCTGAAAACCGTTGGCTTCCACTCTCAAACAAATCTTCATCAACAACAATCTTCAATCGAATGACTTCCAAAATAACCCTAAGTGAAATATATAATCTCTCTTGAAAAGTTCAAACTTCTTCAAAAAGGCATTTAATAACATTAAAAAATGTTATTTATTTGCATTCTTTTAATATTTCACTCAAAACTTAGGAGTTGGCCATTAATAATTAATTCATTAATTTGGCCCCCTTTTAATGACATTTTGACCCTCAAGTTATAACATTAAAATAGAACCTTTTAATTAATTAATATTATTTTAATCAAATAACATTAATAACTTATTAAATGCATCATTTCTCAACACGCCATTTGAACTAGTAACTCATCCGATGATTCTCCATATGATCCCGTGCCCTACTAAAAATAGTAAGGGTCCCATACTATCCATGTCTGACTTACTATAAATAGTAAGTTGAGCAAACTGAGTCCCGGGAGTCTCAAACAAAAGCCAGAGCTAAACATCACTGAGTGTTGGAGGTGATACAATCCCCAAAAGACCCTCTCAACACCTTCATTAGCCTATGAGGGTCATAATGATAGGCTAATCTACTGAATACAGATGTCTCACTTTGGAGGGGACATTACAGTCCTCCCTCCCTGAAATTGCTTGCCCTCAAGCAATCTCAACGTTGGGTGCTGTAAGATCTCACCTTCCTAGGTGGCATCCTCAACTAGCAAATCCTTCCATTTGACCAAATATTCTGTGATAGTTTGTTTCCGTACCCGCCTCTCTCGAAAATCCAAGATAGCCTCTGGCTCAAGAATCAATTTCCCCTCATCATCCAGGGGTGGCAACACTGCTGATGGAGTCACATGATGTCCCAATGGCTTCTTGAGGCGTGATACATGAAACTTGAAAGACATTGTGAACTTGGCTATCTGTTGAGAGTTCTAACTCATATGCTACTTCACCCACCCGCCTGATAATCCGAAAAGGCCCATAGTAGCATTTCAACTTTTGAGCACCAGTTTTCCTAAGGGTAAATTGTTGATACAGCTGCAACATTAAATAGACCATATCTCCCACCTCAAATGATCTTTCGGTCCTCCTCTGATCAGCATATTGTTTCTGCTGATTTTGTGCCTTAGTGATATTCTCCTTGAGAGCCTTCATAATGTCCTGACTCTCTTGCAACAAGTCTCCTGCACTAGGCACTCTGCTATCACTAAACAAAAGGTTGATGAAGCTAGGAGCTTCACACTCATATAATGCCATGAAAGGGGTCATTTGTATGGACATGTGGAAAGTGGAATTATAACAAAATTCGTAGAGGTAAATCCACTTTACCCATGCCTTCTGCTGCCCAACTATATAATTTCTCAGATAACCTTCCACCCATTTATTAACTATCTTTGTCTGCCCATCTGTCTACGGGTGATAGCTGGTAGTTGGGGTTAACTCGGTCCCACAGAGTCTGAACACCTCTTGCCAAAGGTGACTCATAAACCGACTGTCCCTATCACTAACTATGGTCTGAAGCAACCCATGTAGTTTGAAAATCTCTCGGAAGAACAATTCTACGACCTCTGTAGCCGTGTATGTAGCTGTGATTGGAAAGAAGTGGGCATATTTTGTTAACTGATCTACAACCACATATATACAATCTCTCCCCTGGGGGCTTTGGGCGAGCCCGTAATAAAGTCCATGGACAGGCATTCCCACTTCCTATTAGGAATTGGAAGTGGCTATATTAAACCTGTCAGGTAGGTGTGCTCCTGTTTGTTCTACTGACAAATTGGACGCTCCGTAACATATTGAAGAACATCGGTCTTGAGCCCCTTCCATGTAAATCTCTCACTGATCTGTCGGTAAGTTTTGAAGTATCCTTGGTGTCCTACAGTAGGCACATCATGGAAAGCCCTCAATATTATGCTCTTCATCTCTGATCCCGACGTGTCATTACAAACACCTTGTCACTCCAAATGAAAACATGTGGATTCTTGAGACAAAGTTAGATGTTCTCCTACAAGATGTTTCCCTAAGCATTACATGTCTATCATGCATCTCTTAGAGCAGAACAAATGAGTAAAGAGCAAGGTAAGAGCAGGGTGGGTAGGGTATTTGAATGTCAGGAGACTCCATCATTTGATCTATCGCCCCCACCCCCACTAGAGTTATCAACTCATAGCCGTGCATTACATCCTTCACATGTGGATTTCTCTTTTTCTTACAAGGATTAAAACCCTATCCTTTGAGGAACACATTTGGACGCACAAAAATCCCTACCCATTGTTGGAGTGTCGATTCTACACACATCTCATGACACCCACAAACTTCTATGATACATTATATCTTATCCTAATGCTCATTTTAGACAACATACTACTCTTTCTACCATGTTATAATATCATGTGTTCTGCTCATGTACAAGGTTTACATTCATACTATACAGTGAAATAAACTACCTTGGGAAAGAAATGGTGTTTATCTACTTGTGTGTATTTGTCTAAGTATCTATGTTCAATCCTTTATTGCAATTATAAAAATAAATAACAATAAAAAACTTGAAGCAAATACACTAACCTAGAAAAAGAAACTTTAAAAGAAAGAGAATAAGATGGAGTGTGTCTCTAGTTCGATGATCAATGAAGATGAAATGCTGAAGAAAATATAAGAGAGCTCTAAAAGAAGGTTCCACAGACTAGGTTTTTGACACAAAATTCAAATGGACCCAACCTCAGAGACCATGATAATGAACTCTAAAACCATGTAGGTGACCTGTAGTGTCCACTACCATCCAAACTAAGGTAGTTGTTTGGCAGATTGGTTTTTGTAGTAGTGACCTCCAACCTGTGCTTCCGAACTCTAAATTGCACTACAAACCTACAACAAACGATATTGTCTTTTGCTTTTAGACCTCTAAAAGTTTCTAGAGATTTGTGGCTTGTCCATGCGTTCCTTGTTGTGCTCGCAAAATCTGGAATCACCTTTTTAATATGGAGATATTTGCAGCTAAACATGCAGGAGGCAAAAATAGGGTTATTGTTTATGGGATATTGCCTTAGTCAATCCCTAGGTGCCATATTTCCCTCTCAACAGTATAAAGATTGACATATGTGGTTGTTTATAGTGCATAAGTGAAGGTGGTGGGTGCTTCAACAATTGTAGTAAAATCCTATGGAGATTTTGCTATCATGTGTGATGGTGCTTCTATAAAATGGGAATTTTGTAGGCAATGGATTCAACAAGATGCTTGGGAAGAGGATGGGGAATAATATGCAAGGTTTTGGCTATTGAAGAAATGGTATAAAGGTTTTGATAATGGAGGAAGAGTAAAAGAGTTGCAATTGTTGTGGAGAATAGTATTGGTAAATGTCGAGAATGCAATGAATAAAAGAAGCTGCAAACAATTCAAAATGATTAAGAGCTTGAAGATCTTAAAAATCCTTAAATGATGTATAAACTAAGTTTTTATAAAAGTCAATGGTGAGTTAGCCATTTGAAAAACACAAAAAGGCCAAGGGAATCAACTTTTAGCTGTTCTAAACTTGGTTTGCACTCATAGACAATAAAACCTTTTTGCTATGACGAAGGTCACTTTTGCAATCATGCTAGTGTCCAAGTGGACATAGATTTTTCAAATAGAGGAATAGGCAAAAAAAAAAAACAAAATCAAGGTTTGGTTAACATTGCATCTTGATAAAGGGGTTTAGGTACCAAAACAAGCTAAATGAATCCTAAAACATATCTAAGGGAATGAAAACTAAATGAGTTTACAATATATAGTGAGAATTGTGAAGTATACAATTTTCAACTCTAGACATAAAATACAATCTACATTACTTTAGCATATTAATTTTGCAACCAAAAAAAAAAAGATATAACACATGCTCCAAACAATCAATAGTAAAAATCATTAAAACATATGAATCTCACAAATGTTACGTTGTCCCCTAGAAACTCCTTGGTTCCATATAACATAAGCTGATCAATACACTTTGATATAGAGCGCCTTCACACCCATGTCTAGTCCTCATAATGCAACCCTTAGGAGACCCAACTTCAAGCTGCTAATTTTTAAGTGAAAACCTTAATTGCCCTACCTATAGAACAAACTACCATTTTTCTTTTGGTTAGAAATCTATCTATGAAAAAAGCTACTTCGAGGTTGCACATATATCATGACCCTTAATTGCCCTAGCCAACATACAAGAAGAATTTTCAATTGCTCTAGCTACGAAGTACGACCGTTCTTTCCCAATTGCCCTAGATCTAATATAAACATCTTTTTTATTGTCCTAGCTACAAAATTCCATATTTTTTTCAGTTGCCCTAGATCAAAAATAAATCTCGTTAATTTCTCAATTGTCCTAGCTACAAAAAATACTACCACAATTTTTATTGCCATAGTTACAAAATATGCTTGTCATTTTTCTGCTAGCACCAACTACTAAATCCAATAGCATCTTTTTTAGAAACATTTTGAGAAAATAACAGTGTCCCACGAGGATGCATCCCCCCCCAAAAAAAATCCCCACGTTTCCGAGATGGGGACGTCTCCAGGGCATGGGGGAGACGTCCTCCACTAGACTGCCACCTCCACTCAGTCACCACCGGGATACCCGAGACGTTTCCAAGACAACAGGAATGTCTGAGGGACTCCCAAACGTCCCTCGACTGTCCCGGGAACGCCCAAGCGTCTCTCGCGATGGGCAAGGCCAAAAAGTGCCCAAAAACAAAAAATAAAAAACATTTTTTATTTGATCACCCTAACCCTAACCCTAATGGCTAATGGTGCCCAGCCAACCCTCCCAAACCCTATAAGATCCCCTCCAATCCTCACAATCACTCATAAATTCATTTCAACATCAAAGTTGTGAAGAGCACATGCTTATACTAAGAGAGAGACGGAGGGGTGAATCAGTATAAGAACAATTTTAAAACTTTTTAAAAACTGAATAATCAAAACTTGATAGTGCAAATGAACCACAAGCAAAATGAATACCAATTTTACATGGAAAACCCTTTTGGAAAAAAACCACAGCAAAATATTTGCTTTTATTAATAAGTAGACACCAACCTACAAAAGACACCAATCTTCAATTACAAAAGTGAGCACGAACTCACAACTGGGCACCAACCCAATATATCAAAAATGAGTCACCAACCTACACACTAAAAGGTATAATATCTTTTAATGAAAGACGAACAACAACAAACCCCTTCTTTAAATTAGCTTCTTCAAATCTGAACTTTATTTTTGCACTTATCTTCTTGTCCAAATCTACCCTTTATGCCATTGTTCTCCTTCTAATGGTGGCCTACTCTCTCATGTCCATTGTGCTGCTTCTTTTTCACTCACCCCTTTTTCTATCTATTAAAAAAACATTAATCTCCTTTTATAAAATTAAACCTATGAGGTGCTTTTTAATTTTTGCATGCTATCTTTCTTTTTGCATGCTTTTTTTTCATGCATAAGGGATGCTGCTTTTTTTCATGCATAAGGGGTGCTGGTTTTCTCATGTTTCTGTTTTTTTATGCTCACACTACTTTTTTTGCTTTTTTATGTTTGATTTAACTCAACTGCATGTTGACTTAGCTCCACGTTTCATGCAACTAACCATAAGTGGGTTTCATGCAATTTATCCAAAAGTGGCACTGCAATGATGAATATATCTATGCATGTTACTTTTGTATTGTTGCACATTTCCTTTAACATCAATCACAATTTTCTAACAATCTCCCCCTTTGTCATTGATGGCAACTTCAAACTTTCTAAAACTACTCCCCCTATCTTCAATTCTCCCCCTTTGACATCAATGGCAAAGGAGTTTTACTGTTCTAAAACTTCTTTTTCACAAAGCTGAATGATATGACAATAATCAACTCTCTCTGAAACTAGACTTCTCAATGAATGGAGAGTGATATTAGTCTCAACTTCTTACTCAAGAACTCAAAGGTTTCCTTTGGAAGTGGCTTGGTGAAGATATCTACAATATATTCTTTAGTGGAAACATATTCCAACTTTGGCTATTGATCAACAACTTGCTCTCTTAAAAAATGATACTTAATTGGAATGTGCTTTGTCCTGGAGTGCATGGCTGGATTCTTGGAAATGTTAATCACACTCGTATTGTCACAAAAAATAGATGGGATGCTCATACTCTACCTTGATGTCCTTCAAAGTCTGCTTCATCCATAAAACCTGTCTACAACAAGAAACTACTGCAATGTATTATGCTTCGACTGTAGACAAAGAAATAGATGCTTGTTTCTTACTCAACCATGAAACAAGATAATCTCCTAGAAAGAATGCACCTCCACTCTGGCTTTTTCTATCATCAATGTTGTCGTCCCAATCTGCATCTGTGTATGCTGTGAGGGTGAAATTTTCACCTTTTGGATACCACAATCCAAATCCATAGTGCCCTTTAGATATTTGAATATCCTTTTTACTGCATTTGCATGTGTGTCCTTTGGTGCAACTTGAAATTGAGCCACATACCCAACCTCTTGCATAATATTAGGTCATGTAGCTGTTACATACAATAAACTTCCAATCATAGATCTGTACAAAGTTTGATTAGCTTCAGGAGATTCATCATCCTTGCTCAACTTGCATCCTGTAACCATGGGGTTACTCACAGGATTGCAATTCTCAATCTTGATTTTCTTCATCTCCTTAATGTACTTGGTTTGAGAAATAAATATGCCTTTATTTGATTGTAAAATATGCAAACCATATCCATCATGACCAGCCATGTGTGCTTCTCAAGATCTACCTTCTAGTTTGTTAGGCTTATCTTCAAAGGAACCAGCTCTGATACCAATTGAAGAGTAAACGCTTATACTGGGGGGTAGGGGGCGTGGGCGCGGGCACGAGGGGGGGGTGCGTGGGAAATCAATATAAGAACAATTTTAAACTTTTTAAAAACTGAATAATCAAAACTTGATAGTGCAAATGAACCATAAGCAAAATGAACACCTTTTATGTGGAAAACCCTTTTGGGAAAAAACCACAACAAAATATTTGCTTTTATTAATAAGTAGGCACCAACATATAGAAGACACTAATCTTCAATTACAAAAGCAAGCACCAACTCACAGCTCAACATCAACCCAGTATATCAAAAACGATAGGCACCAACCAACACACTAACAGGTATAATATCTTTTAATTAAAGACGATTAACAGCAAACCCTTTCTTCAAATCTGAACTTTATTTTTGCACTTATCTTCTTGTCCAAATCTACCCTTTACACCATTGTTCTCCTTCTAATGGTGGCCTGCTATCTCATGTCTACTGCACTACTTCTTTTTCACTCCCCCCTTTTTCTGTCTATTAAAAAAACATTAATCTCCTTTTATAAAATTAAACCTATGAGGCGCTTTTTAATTTTTGCATGCATCAGATTTTGCATGCTATCTTTCTTTTTGCATGCTTTTTTTCATGCATAAGGGGCGCTGCTTTTTTGCATGTTGGCACTGCTTTTTTATGTTTCTACTTTTTTTGCTTTTTTATGTTGGAATTGCTTTTTCTGCTTTTTTATGTTTGACTTAACTGCATGTTGACTTAGCTCCACGTTTCATGCAACTAACCATAAATGGGTTTCATGCAATTTATCCAAAAGTGGTGCTGCAATGAGGAATATATTTATGCATGTTACTTATGTATTGTTGCACGTTTCCTTTGACATCAATGACAATTTTCTAACAAGTTGAAGAGGAGCAAAAGAGTGAGAGTGAAGGAGTGGAAGTGCAAGAAAGTTGAGGAGCTAGAAGAGGAAGAAGCTTAGAAGAGGGATTCTACATCAAGTTGGAAGGATTTTTCAGCAAAAAGGTAGGATCTCATGGCTGATTTTTAATTTTATTTTTATTTTTAATTTTTTGTCTTTTTAAATAGTTTCATATTCTAATTCATATTTTAATTTGAAATTTCGTTCATAATTTCATAGATAGGGTTGCAAGTGCATTAGCAAATAGCATATTAAATTTTAATTGTTCAATGTTCATTATTCATATTGTCATGAAAATTTAAACTTTTGTCAAACTAGGATGAAACTTTTGTGTATCCTTTGCTTCTACGCTTTGTGCGTCTTGAAGTAAGAAAAACAAAAGAGAAATCCTTGGTTGACAAAGATTAAGAACAAAGATTTTTATTTGTGTATCCTCTACTTCTGCGCTCTGTGTGATCTAGAGTAAGAAAGAGTAAAACAAAAAGAAAATATTTGTCTTAATTCTTTGCATTATGCTATGCAGTTGTACGCATAGTTTGAATTTTAAATTTTTATATTGTTTATTGCAGTGTCATAATGAGTTCTCATGGAATAAGTGAGGATGAGGTTGAGGTTCACTCTCACAGTGAAATTGAATCTAATTATGCACCTAAGGCTAATGAAAATGTAGAAGCAGAGAAGGGTGACCATTTGACCCAAACCACTAGTTTCATGCCTAGTGCAACTACAAATATGAATTGCCCCTCCACATTATTGGAAGAGTATGCTAAGGGTGCTTTTGATCCTAAGTCTCCTTTGAAATAATTTGCAACGAAATTACCGAACAAGTTTGGGACATCTAGGGGCACAAGTTTGTGGAAGTGCCTCTTTTGGGGCCTTGAATAGTTTGGCAGCATTACCAGAGTTAATGCCCACCTCCTTCATATATGAGGAAAAGTTGTGGAAGGAAGTAAGCTTTTGGGGTCTTTGAATAACCTAAAATTCAGGGTTGAGATATGTAGGCTATGGGGTGTTGGTTGTGAGGATAGTGTGGCTATAGATACTACACCTATATATGTTTCTTTGTCTCATAGGCCAAGGGATAAGCAGAGCCAACCACACGGTTCTACTTCTACTTTGCAGAGGCAATTTACATGTATGTCATCTTCTACTTCAGGGGCCCATGCAGTAGAGGCTAGGGGGAAACACAAGTTGACAACTGATGCTCCTAATCCAATTGCTGAATTATTCAATATGCAAATGAAGGATGATGCAGATGATGCCATTGGAAAATTCTTCTCTACCAATGGCATTCCATTCCATGTGGCTTGATCTCCTTATTATAAGGAGGCAATGGTGATGGTAGCAAGGGCAGGACCATCATATGTGCCACCAAGAGAGACAAAATTGAGGACCACAATCTTGAATAAGAGCTATTCCAAGATAAATGTGTTAATGGAGAAAGTGAAGGAATGTTGGGTGGAAAATAGATGCAGTATTGTCATGGATGAGTGGACGGACATTAGGCATCATCCAATCATCAATATCGTTACATGTTCAGAGGGCCCATATTTTCTTAAGGCAATTGATTGTTCAAGGCATTGCAAGGATGCCGATTTTCAGTTTTAAATCCTCAAGGATGCTATTGAGGAGGTTGGGCCACAAAATGTGGTCCAAGTAGTGACAGATGCAGCCCATATGTGCAAAGCTGCAAGTAAATTGTTTGAGAGAACTTATAGACACATTTGGTGGACTCTTTGTTCTGTGCATGCCATGAATATTGCACTCAAAGACATGGGAAAGATGGATTGGATCAAAGCAGTGGTCAATGATGCTAGAGATGTGCAGATGTTTTTCTGCAACCACCACACTTCACATGCACTCTTCAGGACCTTCTCTAATAAGGAATTCTCGAAAAATGTTGAGACTAGATATGCATCCTATTTCATTCTCTTGGAGAGAATGCTTGAGTTGCAAGAGGCATTGCAACTAATGGTTATGACAACAGAATGGAATTGGTGGTCCGAGTCCAAGACAGAGCAAGGGAAGAGGGTAAAGGATGTAGTGAAGCGTGTTGTTTTGGGGGTGATTGGTGCAGGAGCACCTTGCTCATCAGATGCCTTTAATTGGAAAATTTGTAAAAATTGAACTTTCAAATGTAAAAGCATTGTAAAAAGGTCTTGGGAGGTCAATTTCAATATATTTAAGTATTTTATAGGTTACTAGGTGGTCAAAAAGATGGAAAGGGCAAAACTTGCAAAAATTGAAAAAGTTGCCAATTATGTAAAATGCAAAAAAGTGCAAAAATCAGAAGACGAAGAGTCTTTGTGGGAAAATTGAAGGGATAGGTCGATGAAGGAAGTTGAAAAGGCAGTTATTTGGTTGGAAAACATCTATAAAAGCATTTGTGAGGCGAGCAAGAGATTATCTTTTGTATTCTTGAAGAATCATTATCAATAAAAGTACCCTGTTATAAAAGTTCAGAGTTTCTTTCTATTATTTCCTGAGTTGTACAGTCTGTACAGTAATATTGGGTCTTGAATCTTCTTGTTTCAAGTAACTTAGGGAATTAGCTTTCATTTACATCCATTTTGAGAGGAATCTATTGAGTGTATTCCTTGTTTGAGTTGAATTTCTTGAACTCAGTCTGCAACCCAATATTGGGGTTTTGAGAGTCTAGATACGAGTTTATGACTACTCCACTGGTTTAGACATTGGGAATCAATGGAGTAGGTTAATTTTAGGATGTATATGGTGTGTGTGTGTTGATAAGTGCAGGGGAAGAAGAGAATGCAGATGGAAGGTTGCTGTCCTCACAGAAAAACAGAGTTTTCCTCATGAAAGTGAATGGTTACAAGTTGTTATTTGTGGAAATATCATTCAATGATGTTGGGAGTTGGTTTCTAGAGCATAAGCAGACATATCTAAACATGTTTGAAGAGGTGGCAGAGCATATGGAGGTTTGCAACATTTAACTTCAATAAAACCTCACTTTTTGTGTTATAAAAGCCTACAAACAAGGGTTTCATGGTATAGCGTTTTGTGGAGTCTTATAGTCCCTAAAAGTGATTGATTCTTAAGTTTTGAGAGATGATAAAAGACTGTTTTAAGTCCTTTGGTGTTTTGGCGGTGATCAAGAGCACTTCATTTGTAAATTTGGCCTTATTTGTGGTTAATTCTAGCATTCAGTCAAGTTTTTTGTTGTTAGTTTCAAAACAAGTGCTATTGATTTAGAAGTATGTTAAAATTGAGCAAAAAGGGTTCCTGAAACAGTAAATAATCTATGGTGATTCAATGTGGATTTGTTGAAGCACCTGATTTAGGCATGTTGCTATGCTACAAGCAAATCTATGTTTGAATGCATGAAATTGGGATTTCTGAATAAACAGGGATATATGTGATTTGTTTTGTGTTAAACCTGCTTAAACAGTGATGTTGAAGTTGTATCCATGTTTGGGGAGAAGTTTAGAAGGCAACTTTGCTAATTTGATGTTTTGGGCAAGGCTAACCCTAAGTGTAAAATGGTGTTTGATTGCTATAAAGAGCAATTCTGTGTAAACAGAGGTATGGTTGATTGTTTTGGGGTTGTATCAGTCAAGGTGATGATATTAAAGGTGTATAGATGGTTTGGATAAGGTTTTGAGGACAGGTCTGTTCTTTTTAATGTTTTGAGCAGCATGATTCTAAGTTTTAAAGAAGGTGTCTTGACTGCAGAGATATGAAATCTGTTGGTTTAGTGTTTTGTGAATGTGTAATGGTTTGTTTTCAATCAAAATATTAAGATTGCAGTGCCTTGAATGACTGGTAAAAGGTTCTGAAGCAAGAGTGGTTGATTATGTCCTTTGGTCTTGTGGAACAAGTTGTCATAAAGAGAAATTTGGTGAACAATGAAAGTGTTGAATGGTTCAGGGTTTCTTATCAGGTTTTTGGGTTAAGTACAGTCAATTTGATGCTGAGAATGGTCTGGAATATGGATTTGGTAAATTTGGAATACTAACATGTTGTCTTGAAGCCTTGAAGTAAAGTGGAAATAAGTGAAATTGGTGAAATGAGTAGTGAATTCTTGGTGCTTGTTTAATTTGATCTTCTCCATTTGAGTTTGGGTCAAAAGTACCCTGACGAATTGTTGTTGTTGATAGATGCTCTTTCATCAGTGATGCACAATACAAGGTCTCCATCGTTACTCCAGTTTTCCAAGTCATATGGAGATGACAATGCACCTAGCCTTGGAGAGGTGTATGAGTGCATTGATTCTATGCTAAGCCAAATGAAGGCTGTTGTGCGAGAGAAAGACCCCGCATTAGCATTCTACAATGAGCACATTCAGCCAATCATTCAAAAGAGATGGGAGAAGCTCAACACTCCCTTGCACATGGCTGTCTATGCATTGAACCCCAAGTGGTAGGTGCAAAGGCCTTGTAGAGTTACACCCTTACATGATATTGAGGTGAAGACAGGGTTGTTTAGGGCCATTGAAAAGATGTATAATTTTGTAGAGGTCGGCATCATTCATACTAAGCGGACAAAATTTGGCACTCTTAGGGGTTATTCTGAGGCGGCCAAGATGGATATGGGAACTATGGCACAAGAGGATCCAATTTTGTGGTGGAATTGCCATGGATTGATTTCTTTGACTACCACTCTAGCCATTCAATTGCTATCTCAAGTTTCTAGTTCTTCAGTTGCTGAGAGAAACTGGTCTACTTATAGCTTCATCCACTCCCTTAAGAGGAAGAAACTTACCTCTAGGCGAGCAAAGAAGCTTGTGGCTATACATAGTGCTTTGTGTCTCATTGACTGCAAGACACTTGTGTACAAAGAGGTTCCAACAGCACAGTGGGATGTAGAGCTAGAGGAGCTAGCAAAGGTTGATGAGGATGCTACAATTACATAGACAGGGCAGGTTGGTATTAGTTTGGTGGAGCTTGAGCATGTGTCCACTTCCAATTCTACCAGTTCTAGTGAAGAGGAGTTTGGGGATGATTAGAGGCTTCACTTCACTGCATTTTGTTATTTTGACACGATTCATGATTGTACTCATTGTAATCATCATTATGAAATCTTGAATATAAAATTTGAATTTGACATTTTTATTGTCCAAACTTCAATGTTATAATGTAATTGTTAAATTGTTAATAACTTTAATTAGTAATTTCAATTTGCCAAAGTTTCATTTGTAAATTCAACATTGTAATTCTTACACATCTTTTTATAACTATTTTTCAAGTACCTATATGTATATTTTTTCAAGTCACTGATGGTATTTATTGCTCTCATGCAAAGCCAAGATCAGGCCAACCTATGCCAAATCCCCTCATCGAGGTCAAAGGCGTGGGCATTCTGATTTTGCTCACCATCGCTTGCAGAGACGTCGCAGGGGGTCTTCCCCTTTGTTGGCTAGGCAAGCTTTTGGTTGGTCACCGCTAGCTAGGTAGCATTCAAGTTGTTTGCCGCCTAAACACCACTCAGTTGCATCCTCTCAATGGTGCATGTGGGCCCATCTCGGAGGACAGGATAAGTTTCCTCACCTGGCTATTGCCATTTTTCCATAGAGAAAAGTTTCTCAGACTCAAATGTAGAATGATAGAATGAAGTTCCAGACTCGCAGACTCGCAGCCTCAAGAAAATGAAGACAATGTTCTCACTAATTGAAAGCTGACCAATGATGGAAAAGATTTACCTAACAGAGTGTGGGGCAACCTAGATGATCGGGACACCCCTCCAAGTGCCTATTATGGTTTTGACTCTTACCTTTTCTATTGGTCTCCCGGGTTCTACCTAATATGGGTGACTTTGAGACGCGATCCTCCGCTGTCGGTCTTTTTCAAGGATAGGCTGTATCGATCCCATTTTAAATGTTACATATATGTGAATCTATTTCATCCAAAAAATAAAAAATACGGGTAAAGTGTGTTATGAATAGTTGATTGTGGGAATAAGTAATTAAGGACAGAATATTAGACACCCTTTCGAAGTTGTTTATAACAGTAACAATTTTTCCTTCTGAAACATTGAGTCATTTTGTACACAGCGTGTAAACTTTTTCATCTCAATATTAAAAAAATTAATGAATAATTTGAGGGAAAGGGTTTACCACGAACCCTAAAATAGCTGTTAAAAAACACAATATAATTATGGAATTTTGGTTGATATATGTACTGCAATATCATATGTTTTTAATTTCAAACGGCAGATAAAAGTAAATCTTTAGTAAATGAAACAAATTCTGCTGGTGAAATTTGATAAACATAAATAGACCAGAAAAAAAAAACAAGAAATACCTGCACATGATTTCATGGAATGTATTTTGAGAAGCAACACCACAATGCTAAGCAGGTGAGTCATATCCCCTGCTAACCTGAACACATTCATTTTTATCGCCTTTTTATTAAACCCTGCAAAATTCTCTAATAGCCTCTTTAATAATCCACTAAATTGCGAGCAGGACTTCAGATCTGAGAATATTGTTTTACTCTGCTTCACTCTCTCCGACTGCTACAGAGATTTTAAAAAAAAACACAAAGCTTTCCGAAGTCCCTGCCTTGCCAAGGTAACGACTATGGCAGACAAGTAATGTCTAGTTATTAACTACAGAATTGTCTGGTCAATCCAGAACACTTATGTTTCCAGTCAATGTTTGATATCTATTTGAATGTCAACATGTAAATGTATTAATTTAAATTTTTTATATAATGATATATTTGAATTGCTATTGGCCATTTGGCTCAATGTTTTGCAATTTTATTAGAGTTTTCATGTTATTTTATGTAAATATTTTATTGTTGTTGTAGAATGTTTTTATTTAAAGTTTAAATTTTCAAACATGTAAGATGTAGAAGAGAGAGCCTAATGTGCATATCATAGAGCTTGTTCAGAATTGCTATTAAGAAATGATGACTCTAATACAACACTTGTCATTATGGTTACTTATCTTTCATAGCCACCATTTATGATTAGAAGAATGATCATTATTATGCTTTTCTTTCTAGTTTGCACAATAGATGGTGATTTGGCGAATAAAAAATATATTTTTATAATGTATTAAGTGTACTAACTATATTAACTTAGAATTGGTCAATATAAATTAGGCTTTGAATACAGAGATTATCTTATCTTCGATTATTTTAGCGTTTTACAAATTTGTTTTCACAAGAGTAGCAAAGATATAGGTGGCCCTTGCTAATGTTACACTTCTCAACCAAACATGCATAGTCCTTGTGATCACCAAACGAAATCTTCTCCTCTTCCTTCTATTGATCCCATCAACCCTTGTGTTCAACAAGTCAATCCAATTGATCAAATCAATTTGCTCATCCACTCCATTGAATATAAACTATGGAGTATTAATGTAAGATCCAACCATTCAAGTGGTTCTCGTATTATATCAATAAAAATTGCCTAATGTTTAATTGATCAAATGCATGTTCACTAATTTACAAGCTTTCTAAGAAGCATCACCATCATCCTCTTCATTAGTTGATGTTGATTTTGTATATTCAAATGTGTGATATGCAAATCCATTCAAAGCTTGGGACGCATTCCATAGAGTTGTGAGTGCATGTGCATTGCCCTATGCAACATGTATGATAAGAAATTCACTTTAGTGAAAACCATTAAATAGGAGCATTAGTCCAATACCTTTCCATTCAAAATATGGATATTATTCTCGAGGTTCCAATGCCTTGGGTTCTTTCTCTTTCAAATATTTTTGACAAAAGAAGGTAATTAAGCATTACACTTGTTAGTTTCAAACACATAATATAGCATATCTAGACAATTTGGAAGTGAGTTATTACAAAGTGATAAGTATATAATCCTATTTTATAAGTAGTAATAATTTTGAAGGGCCCATACATTTCTCTCCCTTGATCAATGTGTTAATGAAATGTAGAAAAATCATGTTTGTAGACTTTATCAACATTGCTAGAAGAAATCAACATTCGTAACTATTATTTTTCGCCAATGTTAGAATACAGAAGCTCATCTCATTGAATCATGTCCAAGCAAATAAGCATAAACACAAAAGTAAGAAGCAAGCTCTTTACCTCTTTTCCACATGCACTTCTCAAGCTAGAACCAATCATAGTTAAAGACATTACTAGTAATTGCATATTTATATTCCTTGGTCTATTTCGTTTCAACATTATTCACATTTTATTGGATGTGTCATTCATGTGTTGCATGTCTTTTAAGAAGAAAGGTGCATGTGAAAGATAGTATCAGCAAATCAAAAGAATTAGACAAACTAGTTGTAATATGTTTTTTAGAATGCAACAAGTGGCAAGAATAGAAATGAGCATATTAATAGAAAATTGGAGTTAGAGAGTGGCAGTGGGTAATCAAAATTGCCAATGTTTTTGTCCAATGGTTATATTTTTGAGAAAGTGAAGTTTGTGGCATTTATGGTGGTTGCAATAAATGATGATCATCACTTGCAAGGCCTAGAAGAATGCATACCCACAAGAGATATTAAGTGTACCATTCATGTCATGACAATTAAGACTATCATGAAAAGACCTTGGAAATTTAAGTGTCATCTTTCCAACCAAGATATTACTTGTGAACATGTTTTTTATTCTTTTTTTAAGACATATCTCATTGTCCTATTCAACAAGTGTCTATTATAGCTAACAAGCTCTTGTTTGGCTATATCAAAACAAAATAATCAACTCCTTACTAGTTCTCTTCTATAATTAGGAACACTTCACTAGCTTGCTTAAAGTATGAAAATAGAACAATATTACCAAAATTGACACCATACACAATATGTGTTAAAAATATAGTGTCGCAAGCATATTAGGTAGAAGAAGTTATCAATTATTCAACCACACTCTATGCTAAGCTAATGTCACACAAACTAGAACCTTACATGATACTATACTTGACATCACATGTTAACAAAAATCTAGTTACAACAAGAATTATGTTTCGAATTGCATTTAATACAAAAATATCTACCTAAAGACATTGTTAAAATATAATTATCTTTATTATTTAAATATGTTTAGTGTATATTCTTCCCTTCCATAGAAAGGTAACTATGTCAATCAATATCTACTTCTTTTAACTAGTCATTTTCCACTATGCTTACAAATAAGTTGGAATTCTAGACCGACTAATCACTATGTGACACTTGTTTTATACGTTATTCTTTAAATTTAAAGGAATTTACTCAAGACTAAACATAATTTTAGCTATGTTTAATGACTTAAGAATGTTTATTAAGCATGAAAAAATATTTGGGATGATTTTCCTTTGCGATATTATTAAAACATTAATGTTTTTTAAAAAGGTTTTGGCTATTTTTATTAGAAATTTTCATATAAGTTCAACAAATCTACATAGAACCTAATGCCTATAAGCTAATCACAAAACTATAAAAATGAATAAAGATATTTAATATTCAATATAATGGAGAAAATAGAAAGAGCGACATACAAATATATAGGCCTCTTGGATGCTTGCTCAAAATATACATAAAGACAATAGCTTATATAGAACAATGTAATGCACAAAAAGTGGAAACTAACCAAAGACATCCATGATAGATGGCTAAGTCTAAGCATGCATAATAGGTGGGACTAACTAGTTGAACCAACATGATAGGAGTGTAAGTCAACCTAGACTAGATAACTATCAATTAGGTACATAAATCAAGGGCATATAATTGATTGACACATCTACCTAAGTGAGCTTATCATAACTAAGTGTGTAGAATGTAATACAGTAACAAATTAAATGAAAGTAAAATAAAATGTACCGTCAACCCCCATAAGAAAAACTTAGGGAGAGATAAAGCATTGGATGGGTCATAGTAACTAAACATAATCAAGCACCCATTTACAAAAAAAATCCATTATAAATAGAGAAAAAGAGAAAACTTGTACAAAAAAAATCCCCTTAAAAGACAGGACATGAGAAGGACTAAGAAGCCTTAACAAAAGAAGAGACAATTGTCCCTAAAAAATAAGAACATGAACATTAACTTAATTGAGAGAAGCATGAAGAAATTGTAAACAATGGCCAAAGAATGACTACTGTATTGTTAGAACCAAAGAACCTCCAATAAAATCAATATTAAATATCAAATGCAAAGAGCTACAAATCTATATGAGTGATCAAAACAACACTCAAACATTGCATAAATACAGTCAAAGATGTAGATGGGTCTACATGAGTGATGAAAACAACACTAGTCAAACATTGCATAGATATAGTCAAATATGTAGGAACAATACTCAAACATTGCATAGATGGTGAATTCACATTGATGTGTTGTAATAATGCAATAGTCTAGTAGTCAAAGATGTAAATGTGAATAGTCTTGTAAATATTGATCAACTAAAGAAGGTGGTTGGATAACATAAATAGGTATCCAAGAAAGCATTAGCATATGCACAAACAATAAATATCCTCCAATGACAACTCCGCTGAAAGTTTTGTGTTACAATAGAGCAATGCAAAAAGGTGAAGAAACAACATCATAATGACAAATATTAAGCACCTACAACTAGAAAGGGTGTGCACCAATAATGTTCAAACACATGAAGGTAGATAAGGTTGTGTCTATGAAAGCAAGACACAACAACAAATCCTTTATGGAACTTTAGAAAATAGCTTGAGTACAACAATGACGCAATAAGTGTGCAAACCCCCAAAATCCAAAGTTATAATGTGGCACTTTTATTTTAGTGTATTTATAATTGAAGTTGTTTTTTTAGAGTTTTACAATGTCCAATATGGACCAAAAAGTTGATAATACAATCCAATTATAGCATAAGTTGTTGCAAGAGAATCTAGAGTGTAAGAGCAATCTTGCATCACCCTAAAAAATGTTTTATTTGGTTTCTATTTTGGTTTGGCGAATAAGGGCTAAAAATAGTAGGTTTTTATTTTTGGTAAGTTTTCATATGAACACGTAGGGACTTGAAATATTTGCAAGGCTCCATATTGGTAAATTTTACACTAAGGGTGAGTTTTAAGTCAACATTAGCTCTAAAATTGAAGATATTAATTGTTTTGAAATCTTAGAAAAAAGCTTGAAATTAGGATTTGAGTTCTTAAATGAACTTTTCTAGGCTCGAAAGTAAACAAACTTTGACCATTGTAGAGCACTCTTATCTCACTAAAGTTAAAAAAGGGGCTCAAATGGGTGCTTAAATCAAAATTTATGCCTCTTAGAAGTTGACCTATCTTTGGGAGTTAGGAGTTACAAAATCAAATTATTTTAGAAGGCACCAAAAGGGGGTAAGGCATATTTTTGGCATATTCCAAGTGCATTTGGGGGAGTTACACTTCCTGGGCATGGAAATATTGATATTAACAAGAACAAGAGTATAAATGGGGCTCATTTAAGACTTAGTGAAATTTGAGTGAATTTGTAGGTTAGGGGTTGGAATTTCCAATGTTGTTTACATGTATTGTCACCATGGATAGATTATCAAGTCTAATTTCTTGAATGTAATGTAGCCCATGTTATTGTCGCAAGAGGCCATGGCCCTTGATTGACTCTATTTTTCAAATTTGTAGTTGTTTAGTTGAAGATAGTAAAAATCATTTGTAGATTATTCTATATTGTGTTCCTTGAAATTACTATTGATTTTGTGAGGTTGCATTGAGGGGAAGTACCCTCTATCATGAGAATAAATAGATAGCACCAATGTGTAATGCTTAGAAAAAAATCACTTTCAAAAAATAAGATTCAAATCTAAGTCTATTAAAAGTTATGATGCTTAGAAGTTCAAAAAAATGAGTTTGTGTAAGAAAATATAAGATAATTGGTTCTTGAAAAATGGTTCGTTTCAAAAATATTATACCAAAAAATACCTCCCTTTGGCCAAGAAAAATTAACTTAAAATTTTCCTCTAAAATTGAAAATATAGATGGAGAGACATGTCCCTTGTTGGTAGGTCATATTCACATGTTAAGTTTAGGTCCTAGGAATCTTTCTAGAAGTCTTAGATGTCATGTGATCTTATCATGTCATTTAATACTTTTTCCTAGGTCATTTAATATTCTATGAGTTAGTTGTCATATGACATGTAGTGTTACATCCCTTTTGTCTTTAACATGATAACGACAATGAAATTATGATCGTTATGTTAGTTGTGATTAATTGCTTTTCATGAGAATGTGAAATTGGGAAAAGAACTTTTAATTTATATGTTGTAACTGCAAATGTGAATGATTTTCTTATATATGCAAAAATGAATGTGAGTTTATATTTAAAAAATATATATATATATATATATGTCGAGAATGGTCTAACCCTAATTATTTGTCAAGTGGTTGCGGGTTTTCCAACACCTCGAGGGAAAGGGAAATATCATCAAGGAGAGGTCATAGTTAATAAAGGATCAATTATCATCAAGCCTTGAGTCAGTGTAAGACAACTATATTAAAGTCATAACCTTGGCTACAAATCATTTAATTAAATTATAAGAAAAATAAGTCAACTTAAGTAATATATATCACTGATCTCCTCTTAAATTCATTTTTGTAATATAAAATGAAATTAAATAAATATGCAAAACATTGGAATATCTTTTTAAATGACGTGAGTTTGAGTTGAGGAAAGATCTGCTTATGTTGTGGCGGTAACCTCTGCCACCCTGGCCTCATTCTTGAACGAAACATCCAAAGAAATATTCATGCAGACTCAATTTCGGTAATCTTGGCTTGTCTTGGTTTCTTTCTCAAGCATACACTTCTTTCGCAACTTGCTTCATTATTCTTGGCATTTTCTTTCTCCTAGATTGGATGCTCTGTCAATATCGACAATCACTTTGTCTTGCTTTCTCATTTTTCATTCTTGAATTCACCTCTTTTGCAACACAAAATCTTCTCATTCATTGTATTTGCAATTTTTACTTGCTTGGTAACCTCCATCAGTATCTGCATTCATTTTGTCTGGTTTCTATTTTCCACTCTTTTTCCCTCCTCTCTCCCAATTGACATTCATATCGAGTGGTGATCTTTGTTTAATTTCTACTATTGAGCTTAACGTGGGAGAGCTTGGTCATATTGTTCGAATCTCCAGTTTTTTGGTGAAATTATCTTGATCTTTGATTAAGTCGTCTCTGAATATTCTTTGTCAAGTAGGGACTTCAGTGGCATCATTGCCCTTGTCCTGTTCATTTGGAGGAAAGAGAGTGGAGCTTCCTCAAGCTTCAAACCTTCATAATCAGGCATGTAAAAGAGTCTTTAAATTTGTATAAAAAATTGCATTGAAAGATCTATAATCGTTCTAAAAACCATTATGTAT
Organism: Sequoia sempervirens; assembly: GCA_007258455.2. NCBI lineage: Eukaryota > Viridiplantae > Streptophyta > Pinopsida > Cupressales > Cupressaceae > Sequoia > Sequoia sempervirens. Next base: position 362,653,716 of record VDFB02353493.1, on the reverse strand, counting down.
AGGGAATTAATCTCATTGAACTTCTTCATCTTGTTGAAAGTATAATGGGATCAGTTCTTGCTTAAACTCTAGAATTTGTATGATAGAAGACTCTTCCTATTATGATCCTGTATAGTTTATTAAATCTTGTAATCAAATTACTCTACTGTAATTATCTCTGAATCTAAATGTTAGTTCAAGCTATCATCAAATCACCCTTTGAACTATTCTACCTTGACTAAGTTGAAGTCTTATCTACTCTATTCTTTTAACTTTTGAGTTGGAATAGTGTATTTCCTCTTTTCACTCTGAGTCCATTATATGAAGTTTAAATGTTAAAGATATGAAAATATCCTCAATATTGAATATGTCTCTCTCTCTATATTTTTAAAGTAAACAACTTATCCTTAAAGTAAGAGGAATGAAATAGAACCAAGTCATTGTAATATAAATCCTTGAGTCAAGTATTATCATGTCGAGCAAGGGTAAGAGTGTTGATGGCATAGGTGTGCCCATTAATAATAAAATCATTGGCTAAGGTTATCATGATTAGTTAAAGAATTTATCATCCATTAGGAACTAGATATACCCCTAGTCAAAATGATCTTTCTAGTTAGGAGTACCATATAGTGATGGATTGACTAGGGCAGTATAGGTTCTTGATACCAGGATCATATGGCATGATGGTATTTATGTGATCCTCTATTGATTACCCTCGAGAAGGGTCGGGTTTCTTCAGTTGAAGAAACACGAGAGACCAGTAGGTCTTTGGTTGGGTGGAAAATCCCTTGATGATATTTCTTTTTCCCTTGAATTCAAAGTTTTGTACAAGCATACTAGCTTTCAGGCTACACTTTCACGTAACTCTATCTCTCTCTTAATTTCAATTATATTTATTTTAACATGTTTATTTCATAGTTGTAATAATTGCTCTTTTCATTTCAAAAGTAAAGGAAAAGTTAGTTATTAACCAACTGTAGTTTTTTAGATATATAAACAGTTAATTATTTCTTTTTCAGCTAAAATTGAAAACTAGAAGTTAGAAGATGAATTGTTATTGTTCATATTGTTTATCTTTCCATTCATTGTTGCAAAGGAAACCCTAGTAAGAAAACTAATTAGTTATGCTTTAGTTGAAACTGGTAGTTAGTTACCATTCTTAAACAGTAGATTAGTTAGAGTGTTTCACATAAGATTAAGACACTTTTCATTATCTTGTCTAATTGTATGTCTCACCTTGGCTATATAACCAAGCATCTCTCGTATATTTTATAGTGAATTCTATTTGAATTATTGATAGGAATATAGTTTATTCTTGTCATATTGATCTTATCTCTCTTTGTGCTTTCCATTTAGCCTCTAGATCTTGGTAGGGTATCTCCATAGCAAACTCTTATATGGTATTGGAGCTAGTAGGGTACCTTTGGTTAGTATTTTTTGAGAGATCTTAGTAGCTCTTGAAAATTCGAGTATGCTTTTCTCTTGTATCATATGACATGATCTAGGGAATTAGAAAAACTTGATAGAAATACCAAACTTTGGGGAATTCATCTTTGTGGCTTTGTATTGCAAGTTCATTTTGGAGCTTGTTGGTGCAAATTTGAGCTTACCATTGAGTTCAAGGTATTCAAGAAAGTCAATTTTGCCTTTTTTCATCCAAATCGGGCAATGAGGCCAAATCTATGAGGGTTTGAAGCTGAAAAGTGGTTGCCATATTTGGGAGGTAGTTGCAAGTTTGGAGCATTGTGGGTCAAATCTGACCTTGTCATTATGTCCAAAAGGCCCAAAAACCCCAAAGATCGATTGTCAATTTGTCAAAATCAAACAACTTTTCCCATGGCCATAAAGAAAAATCCCCCTCCTTAGCCATTGTATGGCCATACAGTCGATGCACAAGCACCATTATTATAGGAAAATTTGCAAATTCTCACAAGTGTTGTTGAGTTGTTCTCATTTTGGGAACTTCTAAGGCTTCATTCTCGCTCCTACGGTAACATTTTTTGGTGCAATTTTATTGAAAGTGCATAATTTTCTATGTAATTTTTAGTAGTGTGATTAGATTGATCTCATTTTGTAGAAAAAATGTACTTTTATTTTGTGGTCAAATTTGGCATTTTCATGTACCAAGATCAAGACCACTTCACTATTTTTGGCAAGTGGCATTTGTAATCACACTAATCTTAAAGTTCCAAGCTCATATATTTATGGGGGGTTCTTTGATTGAGTGAATTTGGGGGTGAATTATTCTTGTGGTTGTGGTTACATCCTCTTGATTTGTGTTATTTCCTTCTTGTTTCATCATGGATCAATCTTCAATTCCACTTTTAACACCTCACAACTATTCTAAATGGAAATCTAAAATGAACAAATCGCTAAGAGTTAAAAGGTTGTAAATGATAGTTCATGGGCATGATGGTGAACCAAAAGATGATGAAGCTAAAAAGAATAAGTGGTTGAATAGTTGTGAAGAATCCATTGGATATTTGTGCTTGTATGTGTCTCCTAATTTGTTTCACATCGAGCACTTGGATACACCCATGGCTATGTGGAGTACATTGTCAAACTTATTTGGGAAAACAGATGAAATTTAAGGACATTTATTGGAGAATGAATTAATAAGTCTCGATCCATGTAATTTTGACGACATATAGGACCTCATCACCAAATTCAAGTCACTAAGAACACAATCGAAGGATTGTAAAATTGAGAAATCAAATACACAATTGGTGTTATGTGTTCTTTCAAAGCTAGGACCTAAATATTCAGTGTTTGTGTCTACTTTCTATGCTACAAAAAATGTCATTGGGAGTGAGTTTAATAGTTGTGAAGAATCCATTGGATATTTGTGCTTGTATGTCTCTCCTAAGTTGTTTCACATCGAGCACTTGGATACACCCATGGCTATGTGGAGTACATTGTCAAACTTATTTGGGAAAATAGATGAAATTTAAGGACATTTATTGGAGAATGAATTAATAAGTCTCGATCCATGTAATTTTGACAACATATAGGACCTCATCACCAAATTCAAGTCACTAAGAACACAATCGAAGGATTGTAAAATTGAGAAATCAAATACACAATTGGTGTTATGTGTTCTTTCAAAGCTAGGACCTAAATATTCAGTGTTTGTGTCTACTTTCTATGCTACAAAAAATGTCATTGGGAGTGAGTTTAATAGTTGTGAAGAATCCATTGGATATTTGTGCTTGTATGTCTCTCCTAAGTTGTTTCACATCGAGCACTTGGATACACCCATGGCTATGTGGAGTACATTGTCAAACTTATTTGGGAAAATAGATGAAATTTAAGGACATTTATTGGAGAATGAATTAAGAAGTCTCGATCCATGTAATTTTGACAACATATAGGACCTCATCACCAAATTCAAGTCACTAAGAACATAATCGAAGGATTGTAAAATTGAGAAAACAAATACACAATTGGTGTTATGTGTTCTTTCAAAGCTAGGACCTAAATATTCAGTGTTTGTGTCTACTTTCTATGCTACAAAAAATGTCGTTGGGAGTGAGTTTAAGATGCCTTCTTTTGAGGATTTTTCTATGCAACTCACTAGGGAGAAAGATAAGCTTATTCAAATGGGTACTTTGAAGTCTTCAAATCCCATGCCTTGATTGCAAAGGATGAGAAGTCTTTGAGTGACAGAAAATAAAAAGAACAAGCCTAAGGAGAACACACAATCCATATATAATTCCACATAAGAACATAAAATTTCCTCTAAGTGGAATCATCTAAGAAGGAGAGAACTACTTGTGCATATTGCAAGAAGGATGGACATGAAGAACACTATTTTTGTAAGAAGGATCTTGATGAATTGAGACATCTTCTTGTGAAGAAAAAAAACAATTTACCTTTAAGAATGTCTACTTCAGATTCTTCTTCAAAACATACAAAATTTGATAAGGACAAGAGTCATACTATTCAGACAAGTAAGAAAAAAGGACAAGCTCTTTGTGCTTTTGTAAGTCATGGATTAGGGAGGTGACTTCTAGATTAAAGAGCTTCTCATCATATGGCATCTTTGCAATCTATGTTCTCTTCTTTTGAGCCTTGTGTTATTCCACCTATTTTGATGGGAAATCATACTTATGTGAATGTAATTGGGAGGGGAGGGTGGTGGAATTCACTCCTAATTCAGTTCTCACCAAAGATTTGGATAGTAGAGAGGTCATTGCTTCTAGGATGGTTGATCATCCATCCTGGTTATACACCTTTTCAAACTTTGTTCCTAATGATGACATTGATCCTTTGGATGATGTCCAGACTTCTAGTGTGGATTTTGTTTTGAGTAGAATTTTGGCTACTTGAACTTGGGAATTCTCACATCGGATCCGATTCTTGAGCCATGCATTCCATCTCCTCCATCTACTATTATAGTTTATGATGATTGTGCAGCTATAAATATGGCTTCTTGTGATTCACTACACTAGGCTATACATTATCTTCCAGATATGGTGACTTGGGATGACTTCTTGATAGGTATTTCATACTTATTTGTGGAGTCACATATTGCAAATTTGGGAGACAACGTTGATTGCATTCATCTTCTCTTTGATGGGGATGATCCTCCTTCAAGTGTTGCGAGGGAACACTCTGAACATCTTGTTCATTATCTACATGATCATTCTTTGTAGTTTGACGTGAGTGTGGATACTTTTGAACAACATTTGGAGGAGGATTCTTTATCTTTAAAGGAGATATATTTGTCTTTGGATTATGTTCTACAATCATCTCTACTAGATTCTATATTGTACTCTTCAATAGTGTGGCCTAGAATGCTTGTTTGGAGTGTGTAACCTTTCAACATTGACATGGAGACACTTGAGAATGCTTCAAATATATCATACATAATTCATATTCCCTCATCTTCCTTTCGAGAATGGGAAGAAATCCTACATACATTCTTAGTTTTGTTTCTTCTTAAGGGGAGGAATGTTGTTCAACAACCTTAGATCATCTTCAACATTCATTATCAAACATCTACCATCTTGCATGAGACACTATGTTGAGGGGGGCTGCATTGTCTCTCTTATGAGGGGGTCTTTTTCCTCACATGGGGTTTTGTCCTTCTCATTCTCCATTGAGAGCATTTTTTTTTCATCTCACTTTTGGGGAGGAGTTTGCCCCACTAGGTTTTCTCCTTTTCTCTATTTGTGAGAGATTGTATTTGTACATGGGTACTTAACATGGCCTAGTAGATGGGACCCATTATCATCTTTCCGCTATTTTCATTAGTTTCCTCTTCCTTAAGTTGCACTTAAGGGGGGTGTTGGTGTGAATAAGGTTTGGTTTCCTACCTAACTAGTTTACCTAGTAGGTCCTATTCACATGTTAAGTTTACTTAGGTCCTAGGAATCTTTCTAGAAGTCTTAGTTGTCATGTGATCTTATCATGTCATTTAATACTTTTTCCTAGTTCATTTATTATTTGATGAGTTAGTTGTCACATGACATAGGATTAAGACACTTGTCATGATCCTGTCCAATCCTATGTCTCACCTTGGCTATATAACCAAGGGTCTCTCATACATTATATAGTGAATTATATTTACATTATTGATAGGAATACATTTTATTCTTGTCATATTGATCTTCTTTATCTTTGTGCTTTCCATTTGGCCTCTAGATATTATCAGGCTATCTCCATAGCCAACTCGTATATCCTTGTCTAGGTGATGACCTAGTAATAAGAGGGTGGTAGCCATGTAACTTCACTAATGGAGGTAGCAAACAAATGAAGCTACAATATTTTTTTGGAAATGGTGGCTAGACATTAGAGCATCATTAGTGGTGATGGAGTAGTGGGACAAAGGGTTACTGGGGTAGAGAATAGGTGGTGGGTTGGTTTCCACTAGATGGATCATCAAAATACAATGAGAAATACTCATTAGTAAAGTGTTTGTGGCCTAGAAATATGTGTTACTGTAAGTTTTGTACGAGCTTGTGGAAGTTTTATGCCAAGGGGACTTGGTTGTACTAGCCCTACACATGGCATGGTACACGATACCTCATAGACTTTAAACAACTAGTATTATATACACTTAACAAAAGAACATCTTTTTTATATATTATTGTTTTCAATTTTATTTTAAATTAAAAAACTAACACAATTTATACTTGCACCAATGCCTAGGTCATATGTCCTTGGTTGCAATTTTTTTCCTTTTGCTACAACTTTATCTAAAATTAATACTTTTTTATTGATTTGTTAATTTGTATACCTTTTCAAATACAATGGTGCACTTTGTTTTGTGTTGAAGTGCTTCAAAAACTAAGCTACTCACACAAGATAAAGTAAAATGTGTACAAAAAATTATAATAAATTGATAAATCTAGACAAAATAATTATGGATCCTAGCTAATGTGGCTATTCTAGACACAAAACTAAGTCATTAGATCTACTGCCTAGAAAATTATTAACCTTATGAAATCATGGTTGTGATACCATGTTAGAATTAGTCTTGTACTCAACAAATCTACCCAAGACCTTATGCCTATAGATAATCACAAAACCAAGAAACTAAATAAAGATTCAATATTTAATATAATGGAGTAAATTTTAAATAGTAACATAGAAATATATAGGTCTCTCAAATGCTCACTCAAAATGTATATAAAGGCCATTTCTTATATAGAGTAAGGTAATGCGTGAAAATTAGAAAATAACTAAAGGTAGGTACCTATGATAGATCAATTTAACTATAGTTGTACATGTCTGATAGGTGGAGCTAACTAGATGAGATAGCGCAATAGGAGTGTAACTCAACCTAGACTAGATAAATATTAATCAAGTGCATAAATCAAAGGTGTGTGATTAGTTGACACATCTACCTAAGTGGTTCATCCTCACTAAGTGCACATAATTCAATAGAGTAATAAACCAAATGTGAGTATATAATAAAATACACCAACAATTTTTACAAATGGGAAGCCACTACCTAGAATGGTCGTTGACTATATTTTTGTGGGATTTTACCTTTTTAGTGTTGTATATTTATCTTACGTATGCAATAATTAGACTTTTATAGTGATATTTTAAAGCATGACTTTTTCAAAAATAGATTTATATCAAAAAAGAGAGATATAACATATTCACTAAAAAGGTGAATGGAATGGGAAAATTGAATAGAATCTAAGAAATCAAGTACCACATGGTATTAAAAATGAAATAATCACAACATATCATAATTCCTAAAAACAGAAATAATTATTCACAAAATCATGAAATCGTAACGAATTGAAAAGTTAAGCTGCCAAAGTTATAGAGCTTATACTAGATGCAGGGTCTTAACCATATGGGTTCCCCCACCCTTCAATAAGAAAAATATTTCCATCATAAATGGGCCTCCAACTAGTGAAATCATTGTCTTCATTTTCTTGAGGTTGTGATCCTAGAACTTCAATATATAGATAAGTTTGAGAAGCATTCCTTTGTGATAAAATGATAAGAATCAAGCAAGAGAACTTGGAATGTCCTCTAGGAGGGGCCCACTCACATTGTTGAGAGGAATTAGATGAGAAATGTACATGCAATAATCCACTAGAATGTTTCCTAATAGATGAAAAAATATCGCCCTACAATGACTCTACAAGCAACAAGCAACAAAATTAAAATACCCATGTCTATAAGCCCAACGGGGGGTCTAGCACAAGGAAGGGAGAAGAGTGGCACTCTAGCCCCCATACAAGGGGAATACCCAATTATTCAATATATTTTGGAGGTGCACCACCTCCAAGACAAAATTCTTGCCTTGAAATTGCATCTATATGAGAACATTAGACACAACTAGTGACTAGGTGTGAGTAGAAAAACTAGAATCAATAAAAATATGAGAAAATAGACTAATGTTCCCATATTTCTAAATGTTAAAGATAACTTTAAATCTAAAATCAATCTATAATAAGGTGAATTTATTCAAAAATATAGCCCCATCTCTTGGAAGGACATTGTCCTAGATGAAAATAAATGGGTTTCAAGGAAGCTTTGGCACATCAAATTATCTAGCTTGTTTATTTAATATTAGTTTTTTTAAGTAGAGGTAATAGTGGTTGTAAGGGCAATGGTTGTTATGATTTTAAGTTTCATACACCTTGTGAATCTAGGTAACATTATATTTATTTAATATCTATAATTTTTATAAGTATGGGGCCAATGGAAAAGGGTATCCTACTTGGGGAAAAATCTCAATATTTCTTAGGATGAAACGACATGAAACCATTTATATTATGAAATTTGTAAGAGAATCTATGTAATTGCAAAATGTGTGAGATCATCTATGAGATTATAATATGCATAAGAAAAGCTATGTCATATAAGAATATGCAAGTGAGTTACAAAGTGGACTTGGAAAGTCATGAAAGATACCTTTGACCAGTCATGATGGTATGAGTAAGGCCATCTTGTAAGAGGCTTAAATGGACCCAATTGGAGGACCCAATTTTAGTGAGTAGAATTTTTTACCTTGAAATTTTCATACTATTCCTTGAAGATAGATTGATCATGATTGGAATTAGAATTCAAAGATACCGATTTGGGCAACCAATGAGCTTAGAATTTGTCCTCACTTTCTTGTTTGAAGTTTGATATTTCTCATGACATTTCCAAACATTATTAAGATATTATCCATACCTTCTTGTTTATCTTATGCATTGAAGCATTGAGAATGGTATATGGTATATTATTGAATGGTTGTGTGTATCAATGATTGTTTATAGAATATGATAGTGTTTTATGTTAGTTATGGTAGTTTATGATTCGAAGATGTTGAGAAAAAATATCCCCTATGTAGAAAAAGACCAGCCATCCATAGAAAAGATAGCTTATCAACCCATAACCAAGGGACTGTTCATCTATAGTAAAGGACATAACATCCTTCAATTGAAGGAAGAAGTAGTCAAGTAAAGTGAGAGTGGTTTAGTCATAAATTATTCTCTTTATCAATGGTTTTGTTACCAAAAATGAATATATCTATGAAGATAAGAAGGAAGTTATGAAATTAGCAAATCGTGGTTAATAATTATAGATTATGCTATGTTCTACATGTTCTTATTTACATTTTCCTTCTTTATAATGAGTAAAAAGAGTTATAATAGAAGTGTGATACTTGTACCACCTGTGCATGATCAATTTCCTATTCATGTTTTGATTAGGATAAGAATAATTCCTCTTCGCATGTTTATGGATGAGTTGACATATTAAGTTGTTCAGAGTCTAGAATAATTAGATTGTCCAAATCATGTATATATGTTAGATTCTATATGAGATGAAGATCTAAAAAGATTTTTTCTATTAGTACTTTTGTTATCAACCTTGAGTTACAATTCTAAAATACAATAAAGAATATAGATTTAGTTAAGATATAGATTCTTGAGTTGAGATGATTCTATGAGATTGCAATCACCCAAGCAAGGGCCACTTGAGGTAATTGCAATGCTCTTTATAATTTAGATTGTTTGTTAATAAATTTTTGAATTAGATTGTTATTAGTTGTGTTCACAAATTTGATTTAAATTGTTAATAGTAATCATTTAATCGTCAACAATTATTTTGCATAGTTACATTAACATTTAATTCCAACATAGTTGAAAAATATTTGTTTGTTGTCCCAATGAGATTACCTACCTTTTTCAAATGTCAAGTTTTATATGCACAACCTCTAGGACAACTCAAAATCCTCAACTACACATACAGTATGGGTACCATCTAAGAAGATTATGATTCCTTGGTTTGATATAATTAAATGTAACTCACTATATTAGCCAATAATTTGTTTGATAAATGATCTATTGGATTGTTGAGTTGAATTCACGCCTCTTCTACATCAATTTACTAGACATAAATGGAGTTAGACATTTTTTGTGTCGTTGTTGTGGATGGTGCTAAGGTTTAGAATTTATGATTTGTTGGTTTATTTATATATTTCTTTCTTAGTGTAAAGGATTTCATTTCTTTTCAGGAATTATTGTAAGTTTTACTATTAAATAAACCCAAGATAGAATGAAAGATTAGGAAAGTATGAAAGAAAAATAATATATTAGAATAAATTTTTATATAGAAAATCAAAGTGCGTGACAAATATACAAAGAGTCATTGCTTTATATAGAGAAAGGCAATGCATGAGGTAACCCGAGATCTCACATAAAGCATGGAGTTCAACTGGAGTTAGCCTATGCAATAAAGCAGGAAAGCTTATCTAAGAGGAAAACTTGTCTAAGAAAGCTTATCCAAATCTAGAGCAAATAAAGTAAATAACTAAAAAACTAATTACTTAAATAAATAAATGCAACTAGATAAAAATATACTAAGTAAGCTTAAGTGAGTGTAAAAAAGGAATCTTTTGCACTAACACCCCTCTTAAATGCAACTTAGGAGAGACTCTTATAGAAGCTAGAAATATGGGTCTTGACAATAATTCTTAATTAGGTACCCAATTAAAAATAGAAGAGAAAGGAGAAAAACAATTGGGAACACACTACAACAGAACTGGAAAATAGTGCCTAAAATAGCGTTGGATTTATGTGTATTTCAGTCCACGAATTGGGCGAGTTGGCCGGTGCTAAACTCAGCGCAAACAGGCATGGTCATTTCGGCACCAACTTTTATGCTGAATTTTGTGGTAGATGTAATGCCTGAGTTAGTGTCAAAAAGTCATAGCACTCCCGCTAGCGCCTAAAATAGCATTGAAAATAACACCTCTATTAACAACTAAAATAGCGCTGAGAAATAGCATCAAAAATAGTGCCTAAATTATGCCCAATTAGGCTTTCGATTTTGCTTCTATGTCTACTCCCATTTTTACTTCTAGTTTTGTTTCTTATTTTGCTTCTAGGTTTGCTTCCGGTTTTGCTTCCGGTTTTGCTTCCGGTTTTGCTTTCGGTTTTGCTTCCGGTTTTGCTTCCAGTTTTACTTCTAGTTTTGCTTCCGGTTTTGCTTCCGGTTTTGCTTCCAATTTTGCTTCCAATTTTTCTTCCAATTTTGCTTCCATGTTTGCTTCCGGTTTTGCTTCCAATTTTGTTTTCAAGATTGCTTCTAGTTTGGCTTCCATTGTTGCTTCCTTTTTTGCTTCTAAAAATGCTTCTTGTTTTGCTTCCTTTTATTAATTTAATATATTTTATTTCAATTTAATTAGTTAAATATATCATGCCTCTTAATAACTCATATGATTATAGACTAAGTAATTTAATTATTTAACTCATATGATTAAATAACAAGACAATTATTATTTTTGGGTCGATAACACAAAATTTTTGTATTGCTTGTAAAGATAAAAAAGGACATCTATTGTTCACTGTCATTACCCACCAAAATTCCACAACAAATGACAAAAACTAGAGGCACCTTAACGTGAAAAGTAAAAAATTAAATAAACCTCGTAACCCCTATAACTGTTTACCAATAAAATCTTTACAAAAAATAACCACCATTAATAGCGTTCAAAGTTAAAAGCTTTAATACAACAAAAGCAGAGGGAGAATTCAAAATCAGACAGACAAACACGACCAGTCTTAATGAGCTTCACTCGGACACTTGGCTATCTCCTTCAAAGGCTTCTTCTATAGCCGCTTCCCCGACTTCTTCTTTTGGCGCTTCCTTTTCGCTTTCAATCCCTGCATCTCCACCTTTGTTTGTTCGATGAAGAGTTTGAGTGCTTTCCATCCCAAACATTCTTCCTCATGACAATGAACTTTGTATTTTCCTTCAGGCCAAAAAATAAAGGGTTTGAGCCTTAGTCTTCCATAGAGCTCCTCAATTTCATCATCTACCAATCCTTCAGAATAATCTAAACCTACACCTGGAACCGCCCATTCAAGAATGGACTCCATGCCTACCAGAAAATCTTCATGCACAATTTTCTGCATCACCATCCTCACCATTTCCACTGGTTCACCTAACTCCAAGCCCCATGCCACAATTAAGGAGTAAATGTCCATGTTGGTTCAGTATCTGTGTTTCAAAGAGCCGAAATCCCTGCCACAAATCATTTTTGTGCACAGTACTAGCCACTTGTCGTCAACAAGGAAAGGGCCATCCAGTTGTTTTCTGGACGCCTCTCCATAAGACGGGCCCAAAGATTTTCATGACCGCAAGGTGAAATTGGCTTCCATTTCTCTTGATAACCAACACCACCACCACCAAAGTTTGTTGCAGAGTTTTTCTCAACCTTTTCCAAATGCAATTAACACATCTTAAATGAGGGCTTGCATTTAACACCATCTTAGATTGCCCACACTTTCTATTAATGAAGTAGTACTTCACCATCACCCGCCACCCCTACCTTTGCTTGTTATTTAAGGCATTGTCCTCTCCTATGTTTTCACCTAAGTACGCTAACTTAACACCTCTAAAATCCTCAAACCTGAATTCCCCTGTTTCACCAAAATTTAAATCCCATTTAGATAAGACATCCACTTCCACATTACCACCTCTTTTAATTATGTGGCTCACTACAAAACTTTCAATTATGTTCTGGAGGTGCCAAGCATTAATTTTACCTTTCATCACTGCCTGAACTATTATTGTAACATGATCATCATCTATAATTAAAACAAGTGAGTCAAATATCAATAATTTAATTGAATTTTACAACATCCATCCTGAGCAGTAAATTAAAATCATCATACATAATAAATATCCATCGAAAAATCATCGACTGCTTTTAATATATATAAATTGACAAGTTAATACTGATAAGATCATCATCATATATAACTAAAACAAGTGAAAGTCAAATATGCCAGTACATCAAAAATATGTCAAAATGATACATTTCCAACAGTCGACATAAGTGAAAATGATACATGTACAAATGATATAAATAAAATTGATAAATTATGTAACTCAAATTGATACAAGTCAAGATGATACATGTCCAAATGATATAGTGAAAAAATGAAAATGATACATGTCAATATGATACAACTAAAAAATATAGTATTGTAGGCCGTGAAAATGATACATATGATAGTAACCATGAAAAGAGTCATCATAACGATATATCAACAATGATCCATGATGCAGTCTATATGATCATGAATGTCACTGGTTATTATCACCAACTGTCTCATCATCATCATCACCATCGTGATCATGATCATCATCGTCGTCGTCGTCGTCATCATCATCATTGTCATCGGCCTCAGTGTCTTCTGCATCTGCATTGTCATCATCCTCTGCCATGTGATTTGTACTAGCAGAATCAATATTTTGTGGATCTATATCATGTTGAGGATCATCTTGATCTTCTGGAAGACCTATGTTCTGCAAAAAAAAAAACATTTAGAATCAAAATTTATTATTTATTTCATGCAATAGTTTATTTTTTTGTTATATATCTAATATTACAACATATGAGATGAAACCATAATCATATTACATCATATCAAAGTGCACATACCATAATAAAATATCAAATTCCCTAGCTAATACTTGAGATTGATATTTATAACCTTGAGAGAGTATGATTTGGGCAAAAGGCATTTGATATGGCTATTATTTTCAAAGACTTCAAGCAGGATGTACTCCGCATTGACGTCGTTCATCAATCTTCACTTGATGGCATCAAGGAATGGCTGAACTCCATGGATATAAAGTATTATGAAAGCAAAATGAACTTGAACTGGCAGCCAATTTTGAAGAGTATTACTGATGATCCAGATAAATTTTTTGAAGATGGTGGTTGGGAATTTTTTAATATGGAAGCTAGTGATTCTGATTCTGATAATTCAGAAGAGTTTGATAAAGGATATGAACCCTTTGATGTAGAAGAGGAATCAAAATTAAATTTCATGTAGCCACCATCAAGAGTGTTACAAGCCAACAAGATGGAGGGAATTCTTATATAAGGATAAATTTCAATGTTGTAGGTATCGACTTTAATGCTAACTACAATGACAACATTGAAATTCCCTAGCAATATTTATGTTAAGGAAATTTCCTTTAGATGCAAGGATTCAAAGCACATCAACCATGTGATACAGATGATTAAATCCCAAAGACAATTTGTAGAAATGAAAGAGTTTGAAAAGGAAAGAGATACATTGGTGACTTAGGAGAAACATCAGCTTTCAAAAACAAATCCAATTAGGCTAGCAAACTTGTGGATCAGGGCAACATTTAGTGGAAGAGGAAGAAAGATGACTAGAATTCTAGAGGGTCACCATATTGGATTTTAGTATTCAACCATGAGAGCAAAAGAGAGAGTTGATATGATGTATCAAAACATTAAGCATGCATTCTTCTAGTTAGTGGAGAAGGAGATTACTTTGCTTCATTTTCATTTGCATAACCATATCACAGCGTGGGAACCAAGAAGACCAAGGATGTCCAGTATTATGTGGAGGTAATGGATGTGGTCCAAAATTTAGGAGGGGCAATAAGGTCAATGTATGATCCTGATGAAATTGAGGAAGAACAACAAGAGAGGGACGGGAAAAATAAAATCAATACATAGTTTCAAGGATTTGTCAAAGTGAGTAAGAGAGTTGTGGGAGCAGCCTCATCTAAATAATTTTGAACTAGAGTTTGATATACCATTTAGAGAGCTTGGTTTTCATGGATTTCCTTTCAAAGCCTCTGCTTTTATTGTTCCTATGGTAAACTGTTTGGTAGAGTTGGTGGAATTACCTTTCTTAGTAATCACTATTAGTGAGATTGAGATTGTTAACCTTGAGAGAGTATGACTTGGGAAAAAGGAATTTGATATGGCTATTATTTTCAAAGACTTCAAGCCGGATGTACTTACATTGATATTCATTCCTCAATCTTCACTTGATGGCATCAAGGAATGGCTAAACTCCATGGATATAAAGTATTATGAAGAAAATGAACTTGAACTGGTGGCCAATTTTGAAGAGTATTGATGATTTAGATAAATTTTTTGAAGATGGTGGTTGGGAATTTTGAATATGGAAGCTAGTGATTTTGATTCTAATTCAAAAGAGTCGATCAAGGATATGAACCCTCAATGTAGAAGAGGAATCAAAATTAGATTTCATGTAGCCACCATCAAGAGTGTTACAAGCCAACAAGATGGAGGGAATTCTTATATAAGGATAATTTTCAATGTTGCAGGTACCGACTTTAATGCCAACTACAATGGCAACATTGAAATTCCCTAGCAGTATTTATGTTAAGGAAATTTCCTTTATATGCAAAGATTCAAAGCACATCAACCATGTGGTATAGATGATTAAATCCAAAAGACGATCTATAGTAATGAAAGAGTCTGAAAAGGAAGAGAGAGCTACATTGGTGACTCAGGAGAAACTTTAGCTTTCAAAAACAAAGCCAATTAGGCTGTAGATGTGTGGATCAGGCCAGCATTTGGTGGAAGAGGAAGAAAGATGATCGAAACTTTGGAGGCCCACCATACTGGATTTCGGTATTCAACCATGAGAGTAGAAGAGAGCTGATATCATGTATCAAAACATTAAGCATGCATTCTTCCAGCCAGCAGAGAAGGAGATGATTACTTTGCTTCATTTTCATTTGCATAACCATATCATGGCATGGGAACCAAGAAAACCAAGGATGTCCAGTTTTATGTGGAGGTAATGGATGTGGCCCAAACTTTAGGAGGGGCAAGAAGGTCAATGTATGATCCTGATGAAATTGAGGAAGAACAACAAGAGAGGGATAGGAAAAATAAAATCAATACAAAGTTTCAAGGATTTGTCAAGTGAGTAAGAGAGCTTATATGGGAACAACCTCATCTAAAATATTTTGAAATAGAGTTTGATATACCATTTAGAGAGCTTGGTTTTCATGGAGTTACTTTCAAAGCCTTTGCTTTTATTGTTCCTATGGTAAACTATTTGGTAGAGTTGGTGGAATTACCTTTCTTAGTAACCACTATTAGTGAGATTGAGATTTTTAACCTTGAGAGAGTATGACTTGGGAAAAAGGCATTTGATATGGCTATTATTTTCAAAGACTTCAAGTGGGATGTACTTTGCATTGGCGCCATTCCTCAATCTTCACTTGATGGCATCAAGAGATGGCTGAACTCCATGGATATAAAGTATTATGAAAGCAAAATGAACTTGAATTGGTGACCAATTTTGAAGAGTATTACTGATGATCCAGATAAATTTATTGAAGATGTTGGTTGGGAATTTTTGAATATGGAAGCTAGTGATTCTGATTTTGATAATTTAGAAGAGTTAGATCAAGTATACGAACCTTCTGATGTAGAAGAGGAATCAAAATTAGATGAGGAAGGTTCACAAGATAAATCTCTTGTGGATTCAAAGGAGGACAAAGAAGAAGAAGATTCTAAAGAGGAGGACGGTAAAAAAATGGGACGAATTAGAAGACAAAGCCAAAAATGCATATAAGGAAAAAGGAGACAAGTCTCACAGTGAAGAGGAAAGGTGGAAATGAAAGGTAAAAGCTACAGGGAAGTCTCAAGCACCTAATATTAGAGATTCAAGAGGAATGCCTAACAAGAGGCATAAAGTCAAATGAATTGAGTTCATCTACATCCTTCTACTATTTATTCATGCACATAAATGGTCATCTTGTAATCATAAGATTTGAGCTCTATTTACTCATCCTATGCATCAATAAATAACTCAACACAAGAGATGCAAATTGACATATTAACACAACAATATCCAACTAAGTTATTAAAACTCAACTATTGATACCTCGTTCTCCATCTAGATTACAAAATTGTTCCACTTTTTGTTTTGTAACATATTCTTTTAAAATTGCTTTGGATGGTGACCATATTTCTCCTTCTGTCAAAACATGGCATATGGACTAGTTAAACTAATTAATATGCAATCATTTACTTTTTCCAATGAAATAAAAAAAAATCATTTAACATATTAAATATACTTACAAATGTACAGATCAAGACCTGTAAACCTTTTTGGCCACTGTGATGCATGGCAAGAAGTTTCTCAAGCCTAGCCTTGGAGGCCTTGTCCTGAAACATATACTAATTCAATTTAACTATGCACAGATAAAATTTAAATATCATTTAATAAATTTGATATAATCTTATGAGAAAATTCAAATACTTGTGTACTCTCCTCACCGGACTTTCTCCATGCATCAGACTTCTCATATGCTTTTACAAGCTCTCTCCATACTTTCACACTTACATCAATTGGCCTTTTTTTCTACCTTAGCTCAAGAGGGATTTTTTTATCTTCTTTGTTTGGTTGCATTGAAATCTCTTGCAGTTTTGAGACATTCATAGGTTTATCTTCTTTACAGACCAACTTGTGCCAAAATCAATCTCCATGTCATGGATAATTGCTCTTTTTAGGTGCATGGGTATCTTTGAGAATGAAAAATGCAGATGGTCTTTGAACCATTGGAAGCATGATTCCTTCAACCTATTCACAAACGTTTTCCCAGAATCCGTCATTCAGACTTCCCCTGAAACCACCTCGTATTCTATCTTTGTATTGTAGCTACCAATGCAAGATTGAAAACATGGCGTGGTGGAACTCTGTGTCCCAGGAGTGGAAGTCTCTACTCCTTGTTCCACAATCTTAGAGTTTACTGTCATTGATTTCCTCCTGGATCTTTTCCTTGATCCAGGACTGGTTGGGGAATCAATTGATTCCCTTTGACACAATTGATTTGTTTGCAAAGTTTGAGGGGCGTTAATAGATTGTTTTTCTATGTATCTAGCAAGTGTTGTCCAGTCCACATTAACCAATTTTTTCACTGCCTCTACCCCCAATATGGAAGCCAATTCCTCTTTATCTTTGTTAGTCTCATGTCCCTATATATATTTTTAAATTATATTTCTTCTTTTAAATTTAGAAAGAAAAAACTAAAAAGTAAAATTCAAAGAAACAATGGAAACATTTACAAATCTATAAATTGACAATGAATTACCTCATTGTGGCCAAAGTTTGTTGTCAATGCTCGCTTCCCTCCATTGCTTGGTATTTTGAGGCAACCCGGGAAAAATTATTTTTGTCCAATCTATGGAGGCAAATGAAGTACACATTGTTAGGTATAAAAGTTTTCATCTAGTTTTTGGTATGAAAGTTTTGTTTTGTGGGAAAATATGTTCGCTGGGTTTGCTTAGTGTTGATAACCTTATCATGAAAACTCTTTCATAATGCAATCTTGCATGAATTTTTCATGGATCGGTGACTATGGCATGGCTGGGAAAAACCAAGCTGTTTCTACATTTATTTTTAGCAGTTGCTCAACAACGACCAACCCAATTCCTAGATTTTCCAAGCAGTTCACTATTTCCTTGATACCTAGGTTAGGGAAAGAATACGAAGGCATCCTCGCTTCGTGCTATAATATTTTGAGCCAAAGCTCAAATGGGTAGGGTAATTTTTTTTGTTGGTTTCTCAAAGGTTTTACAATTTATAATGATGGGACAATTTAGAGGTTGCCTGGACTGGTTAGGCCACAAACTAATAAACAATCATGAATTCAAATGCAATACAAAGAGCAGTAAACAATCACAAATTCAAGCAAGAAAAAAAATTGTAACCTTACCTATGGTTTCACAAACTAAATCGAATTTCTCATAAAAATTCAACTTAAAGGCTAACAATCTACATGAGTTATTTGAGGAAGAGAAGATCAGCAAGACAACTAGTTTTTTGGTCAAAATTCATAAAAGAAGGTCCAACATGGAAAATAGTTTGGAGATTCCATAGCTTTTTGGTTCTTAGTCCCTTAGGCCGCTTGGTCTCATGGACGTCATTAAAATCTTATTCATTCATTAGTTGTTGGTAGCACCCTGCTCTCTTCCTTTGTGCATCATTTTTCCCTCTTTTGTTGTTTGATTTCTTCCTTCGTGTAGGAAAGTTTTAAATTTTTTATTTTGATTCATTAGTTGCGCTTTAGTCGGCGTTAGTTAATGCCAACTTTAGTGCCGACTTTGTTTGGGACATATAAGATAGTGTCAAGTGCACCTAATTTAGCACCTATCATTGTTGTATAGTGACTATTTTCATTGTTGTGTATCACAGGACCCAGAGTGTTGGAAATAATTCCAACTCCTACCTTATTTTTGTGATCACCACTATCCTGTGGCTCCTTCATCAGCTCAGTCTGGTAGAGCGGTTTTTACCACGGTCCCACAAGGTGCTTCATCCTTCTTGGTGGTAGTGTGGTAAAAGCTTTTGTGACAACACGTGAGTCTTCCTTTTGTTCTTGGCGGTGTTTGAGTGACTCCTGCAGTCCTGCAAAATAATTCCAACTCCTACCTTATTTTTGTGATCACCACTATCCCGTGGCTCCTTCATTAGCTCAATGTGGTAGAGCGGTTTTTACCATGGTCCCACAAGATGCTTCATCCTTCTTGGTGGTAGTGCGGTAAAAGCTTTTGTGACAACACGTGATTCTTCCTTTTGTTCTTGGCGGTGTTTCAGTGACTCCCGTAGTCCTGCAAGTCTTCTACCATTGGTGTGCGGTAGTGTGGTGACCACCGCTATCCCACAACTCCTTCATTAGCTTGGTGTGATAGAGCAATTTTTACTACAGTCCTGCAAGTTGCTTTTTCCTTCTCGACAGTAGTGCAGTGAAATTTTCTATGGTGGAATTTTTATTCATAGAGGAGGCCATGGAGAGAGGACGTGGATGACATAGAAATACTAAATCGCTGAGAGGAAAGTGGGTGGAAATAGATGAGACAACAAAATCCGTAGATACAATAGAGGTAAGAAGAGAAAGCAATCTCAACCAAAGGAGGAATGCGTTTATGAATTCACAAATGCTACAATGTAGAGGAGATCAAGTCATTTTTTTGTCCATGAGGCCTCTGAGGTCAAACTTATTGGTTGAAAATGCACAAGAATGGTGATTAAATGTGATTCTATGATCAAGGGAAAAGTTTGAAAATTAGGATAGCCAAAGCATGATATCAATATGTCAAATATAAATTTGATGGCATTTTGTGATACGTCCATCTTTTTTCACAATATTATTGAAATTTATAATGTATTATCCAATCTTGATATAAATTAATGCATGTTGTTGATAATTTTAGATGGAGATTGGAGCAAATGCAGAGCCTGAGCATTCAACTAGAAAAAAGAACAAGATATGTACATGGACGTGGACCTAAAACTATTAAATCACGTAGACAACAGTCAGTGGAAGAGGATATGACAATGGATACTGCAAACACAAAAAATGATTGCACTAACAAAGAGGTAGGTTAGGACTATAGTACATGGGATGAATACTTTGAGAAAATTGTTGTTTGTGGATGTTTTGTATGTTGTGGAAAGAAACAATTCAAATGAGCGATTATATAAATACATTACATATATTATGAGGTTCCAGTTAGTAGTATTCCTCCTACAATTGATTCAAATCCAATAGGAATTGTGGTGAGGAATTTTCCAATTTGATATGAATAACATGTATACTTCGTTTAAACATTGTTTTATATTATTTAAATAACTAATTTTTTCTTAATGGATACTTGCAGGATAAAGTTCTTGGTTTAAAGTTTCCTAGATCCCTAACCTCCAACCTAGAGGGTAATGATCATTTATCAGATGATACATCTAACAAAATATGTGCCAATATACCAGCTCGAAAGATGAGGAATTGACAAAAACAAGTAATAGAACGAGAACCAGTGTGAAGATATATAATTTGCTTAAAGACAAGGGGAAGGTGGACTACATACCCTATGAGAATGAATGTGATGGAGATGATGACTTGCCCCTGACTTTGAGATTAATTTACAAAGAGACATTTGATCATCGACTATATTGCACTTGGCCTAGTGATCAACAACTACCTAGAGTGTACAAGGTGTTTCAATTTTGGGGATATAGCTACATGATACAAGCCTCCAATATTCATGGAGAAAATCTAAGCCTCTTTATTGTCCAAAATGTACATGTGGGATCCAAACATAGAAATAATTCAGAACAAACCACTAGGAGATTAATGCCCTATTATGGTCCATCATATTATAGTGGTGAATGGAGAAGGCTAGCTGAATATGAGCCTAGCATGTCAGCATATGGTCTAAATTCAAATATGTATACATATTGTCTCCAATTGGAAAGTGGAAAAGAAATGAATAGAGGCCATCTTATGTATATAGATGGACATGCATACACACACAAAAATATTGTAGGATTTATAAATAGTAGTAAGGGAAGGGACCCTAATTTAAGACCAAATTGTCAATTTGTTGAGGTTATAAATGATAAAGATGGAGATATGGAAAGAGAGGTTGATAGATTGATAATGGTTGAGGCTATTATGGACCTTACCATTGGGGATGAGTTATTGATTGATTACCCCTTCTTAAAATGCACTCCTGCGCGAAACAAGAGGGAAGAATAAGGTCTCCCTAAGGATGTTCTTAAGGGAAGAAAACTAAAGAATAATAAATGAGTGAGAACTAATGTTTTATAAACTATGTTGTCAAAATTGTGTTTTATAGCAATTATTGTATAAAAAAGGTCGTGATCCCACAATAGTGGTTTACAATTTTTGGCCAAACTGGACTAAACTAAAAGATATATTTTTTATGATAACTTTTATTCAAAATATTTTTAAAAAGTGGCACTCACCGTATAACGTAACTTTTTTTCCATGAAGGATAAAATTCTAATTCTTTCAATTTAGATTCGTTATCCGATATCTAGTGCTTCCACTTGGTTAGATAGTTTTCTATTAAATATTTTTTCTTTAATCAAGTTTCAAAGTCAAACCAATTATAATTCACACCGCGACCGTATAACGTGTAATTTTTGTATGTATCAAAATTCATTTTTTTTTCTCTTTTTGGATCAAGGACTTAATATCCGTGCACTCATATTTTTCGAATTCTTTTTTGATAATCATATTTTTCCACATGTGAAGAACAGAGAGCTTGATTTTCGGTGAAAAACTATATTCACAAGAAATAAAAAATAAATATAATAATAAAATAAAATTTATTTAAAATTATACTTTTTGGAAAGCTTATAATAAGTACTACATACTTACAAAAAATAAATTTTAAATGAATTCATTTGGTCCCCCAAAAGGTAAATCAAAAGTGGGTTTTTATCAGCATTTTGATAGGTGTAAAGGAGACTCCGTTATAGGTATGGTTTAAAACTAACAGGGTTCTATCCAAGGGGGTTTGATTTAAGGTAGTTTGATCAAACCCTCTTCAATTGGGATTCTTTAAATGGAAATTTTTAAGGCTTAAAACATTATATTTTCTAAAAATATGTGATTTCAGCAAAAAATTGTTCCTCCCAGAAATTGTAAACTAGTTTTGTGATATAAAATAATGTTCCATTATTCAATTGATGTATATATGTTCATACAATTTATATAATGTCTAATATATGTATGTCGTTCATGTGTAGGTATTTTTCTATGAAGATATTTTGGACTTGAAATGGATATTTTCATACATTATGATCCAAGATTAAGGAATGTATTTGAAGATGCATTAGTGGATATTGAGCAAAACAATGATGGCCAACAAAATGAGAGAGGGATTAGAGAACATTGAAGAAATTGACATCCATTATGATGTTGAAGATGGTTATGTTCAGGCACAAGAAGACAACAATCCAGAGTTAGATGATGTTATGGAAGACAACAATATGGATGGTATAGAAAATGATGATCCAAATACATCTGGTAACAATATAGATAGTCTATAGTCAAAATTCAATGATGATGAAGATGATGCAGGTCAAGATGAGGATGATGATAATATTAAATACTTGAAAGAATGTATGAACATTGACAATGATACACTAGATGACATTGTAGCAAACAATAATGTTAATGACCAAGACTTCTAAATTTTTAGAATTATTTGCAATCCATGTTTAAAAAAAGGATGATTCTTATGGCCTAAAATTTGAAATGGTTTAGTAATATTATGTTGTACTTGGACAATTGAAAACCTGTTTTATTCTCCTAGCAAGCTTTTTTATTTCCCATTATAATTCTAGACCAAACAACATTTGTGGGGATGGCCTTTTACACTAATCTTAATTTGTATGAAGTTCAAGAACCTGTTGTTAAGCAGTAGATTCCTTTCATAGATAAGAAATGTTTAGGCTTCATTTAAGAAAAGATAAGTAGTCTCTTTTTGAGGGTAATCCACATGCAAAAAGTAAAAATCACATAAAAAACAATTGTATAGTAGAAAATCAAATTCAATTAGTTATGTCTTATTTCGCTTGCACACTTATTTGAAAGACATAGGGTATTCACCATACATTTCCCTTGACAAAGAAAACATGTGCTTTCATTTATTTTTACTATATATCTCAGAAGTGAAATTGTTGTTACATAATGATGCACTCAGAAAATAATATATACAAAAAAATGCATAGAAAATGTTTGAAATTTAACATGCAACCTACTGTGTTGTGCTGAAAGGAATCAGGATTAACTAGGACAAGAAATAAAAATAAAATTTTGATGATTGTACTTAAAAGTGAACAGGATATGAAAAGTGTGGACAATGATGGTGCTAAAATTGAAAATCCTAATTCTCATGATATTATTGTTTTATGTCATTTGAGATAAAGAGCACATACAATTTTATATACATAGCAAATGAAGATTTGAAACTAGTAAACTGAAAATGTAAACACTATAAGATTTTTCCTTGAACAATAATTCACATACTCACTTACAAAAAAGGGTGAAGCATTTTTTATTCAAACTTTGTTTTATTTAATAAACATAACAGTAAAAGAATATTTATAAGTACAAGAATATATACAATGTTTCATAGAATATACAAGTACAAGAATATATCATCATCATCATATCCTTAATTAATACCTATTGCAATATCCTTAAATTGTTCAATCTTTGGTATGAATTGTTGGCATAAAAAATTAGGATTACTTGGATGCTTCTTCCATTCACTTTGTATCAACATATGTTCGTGAAGACATAAAAGTTAATAAAATATTAATGCACATAACTCACAATTATTTAAATAAGTAACTTTGTTAACTTTATTATTTTTAAATAGTTTCCATTTTTATGTTGAACATGTAACAAGGCAAAGTAAGCTCAATTTTTTTAAAAATTTAATAGCTCTACCAACATCTACAATAAATGCTTTACTGTATCAACATATTCATTCACATAAGCACAATATTGAGGCTCAATAATTGATATTCATTCAAATATAAGAAGAAATAAGTATGGAAAACATAAGAAAAATACAAAATGATAACACAGTCATGGAGAATCTCTGATAATAAGATGTTCTCCATTATATTGCTTCAATTGATATATATTAATAATAAAAGTCTTCAAAATGGAAATGATATATGATGATGATAAATTAAAACTAGGCCTTGGTTTCCTATTTATATAGGAAGCAACAAGCTACAGGCCTTTTACAAAAAGAAACAACCTTTCATAACTACTTCTTTTACTAACAACTATTTAATTAGCATAATTAAGGAAATAACAAGACTTAAGACATTTTGACATATGGTTCCATTATTCAATGTAGAAGACCCATGATCATTGATCTGGAAAAGTCTTCTTCTCCATGATGAACGTTCAAATGCTCTCGCCTTAGTGTCCTATTCTTCTGAAGCCAAATACTTTTCCTCCCACTAATACACCATAAAGTTTGATGGCCACTTATATTCCTAGATCTTTTGCATGTTTGCAAGATGATTTTTCCATTGACTATCTAGTAATGCCTTTGTATCATTGACAAACTTTAGGTATCTCGCATCAAGAACAATCAACCCATCCATGATTTGATTTAGCTTGGGAAGATTGGTATCATCATCCTCCAATATATGAGTTACACACTTATGAACAACCTAACTAAATTCTTTCTTCCACTTATCCAAGTCCTCCAACTGATCACTATCTCTCATGATTTTAGGTATATACCACTATTTGCAGGTATGGAATAAATCCATTCGTGTTACAATATTTTTTATCAAGCCCTTGTACATATTGAAATTCATCAATAATCATCTTCACAATTTGTTCAATTGGCTTTAATGCTATGGGTACATTAGGACTTCTTTGTAGAACTTTGCATAACTTAGCCAAAGTGTGGTGAATAGGCTGCCACCTTTTGAACAAAGGATCTAATACAAGCATATGTGTCTTTATTTGATCCATTGCCTGTTGAAGTGTTGTATAGCTATCATGCACATTCTCCAATTTATCCATAACTAATTTTATCCTGTGCCCAAGAATCTTTTCCATAACTTCACAAATTTGTCTTTTCACTTCATCTTAGGTTTTATTGTTGACCTTCTTTCATCATCCACTTCCTTCTCTGGAGTTTTTACTTGTTTTGCAAAAATGTTCTTCACAATATTCATTGGAGCAATAAGAGGCCTGTATAACACCATCTCCTTGCTTTGTGAGCGTCTTGCTCCTGATCTTAATTGTTCTTTCAATTTGACATTCTCCATGAATAGTTTATTAACTTCATCATTTAGGAACCTTTGTTTCTTTTCATACTCCTTCAATCCATCTTCTAATCCCTTAACAATTGCTCAAGTGAACATGGCCAAATGCATGGTCATTGTAGCTGCCTCCAAAGGGGTGGTATCTTGTATTGTCCTTACCATCACTACCCCTTTCATCCCTTGAATTACATCCAATAATTTTGGCTTATGTGTATTTTTTTGTTTGATCCATATGGCCAGAGTTTCAATCTTTGGGTTATACCCAATTCCACTCACACCTTCATCGGAGTCAAATTCTGCAACTAGCATTGGATCTTCCTAAGCCCGCACTTGATCAAGTAGAAACATTTTCTTTAATTCCAAGCCAGGGAAAATGAGCGTTACTATTCAAGACCATTTCTATAGCCTTCTGGGGGCTAATGTCAATGTTGTCAACTCTTAATTCCTGGAAAGTCTGTGCTACCATTTCATTTTTCTCTGATTCTTCAATTCCTGCTTCAGCTGATTCCATCCTCTCTTGAAATTCTTTTATCTTCATCTTAATCAAGAAATCCTTAAACTAGGGAGTCTTAATAAATTCATTATCTTCTATGAATCTCTTGGTTGAAATTTCCCTTTCATCTTCATGTACCTATGTACTTGTTTTTTCTACATCACCCATCCTTTCCTCATGTTTATGGGCACTAGTCTCAAGGATGGGTCGATCAACTTCAATATCACCTTTCAATGACTGCAGTACTATAGCCACTTCCTCAGTATCGCCCACCTCTTCAGTATCCTCATAAGGTACTAACTGTTCAATGCTTCCTGTCTTCTATCTTTTGGGAGGTAACTGCTCCATGGGAGGCTCAAAGGTTTCACCTGGGGTATGCTCTGTAGTTTCACCACTATGATGTTCTTCAATATATGCTTCCTTCTTTCTGTACAAGTCTTCAAATCTACCAATTATCAATTCTATCCTCTTGATGGGGTCCTTTTCCTCAACAAAGTATCCTAGGAAATCCTTGGACCTTCGTTTCGTCCTTTCTTCAACCTTCTTCATGTATTCCCATTTTTTCCTTCTACTAAGTACATCATTATAAGTAATGCAATTCCTTATGACATCTTCAAAATCTACTTGGTGTGGCACTCTCATTTTGGTAAGAAGATTGTGCCTTATGTTGTTCATATGATTTTCAAGGTCAAAGGCTCTTTCTTTTCCAAATTTCAATGCATATCTTGTCTTCAAATAATACTGTAACTCCTCTAGTGTGTCTGAGCCTACAGTCCAATCTTCACACTTGGTTTGGTTTGGAAAGAAAGTTCCTTTCTTCTACTTGTGCATTACATCTTTCTCCATCTACATCATTCACCACATAAATTCAAGAAATGCTAATATGAGGGGCACAAATTTTGGCAGTATGTGTGGAGCAATAGGACATCCATAAACTCTTATTATTGTAACTTCTGGGAGGAAGAACCAATCTCCAAAATTTTGTGTATGACCCTGCTTTGGTCTTAAAGCCAAAGGTCTCACTAGTTGCAACATTTTGGCTGACAATCTTGGTATTGCATACCCAAGAAATTGAAGGATTGTGTGTACAAAGTCTTTGTAGAATACAACAAAGCTTGAATTCTTGCACTGACTGTCCCAAATATACCACCATTTTTGGATAAGTGTGGAATTCCCTTACTCATCTACTATAGCCAAGTCCATTCTTTTAGTCCATTGGTCTCTATTCTGGTACAATATTAGATGACACAGTAGGGAATAGTGTCTCAATGTAATTGATACTCTATCCTCTGTAACTTGGGAGAATTCATCATCTAATACCTTCTAAAGGTATGAAGCAAAGTCATATTCAATATTAGTTTTAGGGTTTTGAATTCTCATGGCCATCATCATTAGGCCTATTGGCATTTTATCTTGAGCATCTATCCCCAACACTTGACAAAGAGCTAAATATATATTCACAAAGTAATACTAAAAATTTGTCACATTAAATGGCTCAGTAGTGGTAGTAGAGATGGGGAATTTTCTGTTACCAATGCCTCTTTTCATATATAGGGGTACCTCATCACTTCTATAAGTATTTTTTAACCTAACATAATCCTCCTCACTTTTTTGCAGGTTTATCTTGGTCAGAGCCTACTTGTTTAAGCCAAAACACTCAATGATATCTTTTCTGGTTACTTCTACCAATACTGTGCCGTTTGGAAACCTTACTGTTTTGGTAGCTGAGTGATAGTGTTCGGCTAGCAGTCTAATAAATTCTACATCAACAAACACATTTGGGACAATCAACCTTACTATATCCAACATCTAAGCGTTTGACACTGGAATCTTCTCATTTCTCTTACTGTAAAAATACCAAAATAGGTCCCATCCAGATTTGGAAATGAGGGCATCCCTACAACTTTGTGCGGTGTCCACGAGAAATTTCTTATTACCCTCTTTAGTAGACCTTGGAAGTATATCTAATATGGACCAATGAAGTGGTCTCTTCTTTACTTTAGGTTCTTCATCTTTAATTTTAGGCTGACTTTCTTTTACTTCTGATTATTTTCTTTTAGGAGGCATGTTTCAATTTTCTCTACTATGACTTCAGATGACAAAACCTTGAATTTTTTTTTATATTAATAGAGCTCTTTTAGAGAGTTTTCGTGCACTTACCCAATTATTTCACGCTTGTAGGACTTCTTCTCATATCCTTAGCTCCTTCCATGCTAGTGCACTGCAATTGAGTGTGATATTGGGAAAACTCACTTATCTTTGGATGGCATGGTATTCAGTCATATTAGTTTTGGCAACCCTTAATAATTTGATTTTCTATAAATTGTAATGATGCCACGTTTACTGCACTGTTGCCTTGCTCAAGGCTTCTTACTGTGGGGTTGCGGTGTATACTGCTCTATCACATATGTTGCTCACCTTCTCGACGGTATAGCAGTGTATGCTTTTGATCATTACTTGAAGAGTGCCGATGAGATAATCTTATTTGTCTTACCGATATCTCAATATCTCATTGACATTAGATCTTATGTTCCTTTGATGTTGGTTTCCAGTGTCGATGAGACAAGTTAATATCTCTTGCCAATATGCCACTGTCTCATCGATATTTTCCATTGGCATAATTTCTTTATATATTGGTGTAACTCTGCCATGTCAGGGAGACTTGTGATTATCTCTGCAGTATAGTGGTGTTTTGTCCTTCCCTTTTGTTGTTTACCACACTACTGCCTTGCTCAAAGCTTCTTGTTGCAGGTTTGCGGTGTATACTACTCTACCACATATGTTGCTCACCTTCCCGATGGTATAGTGGTGTATGATTTTGATCATTACTTGAAGAGTGTTGATGAGACAATCTTATTTGTCTTACCAATATCTCAATGTCTCATCAACATTACTTTGTTATATCCAAGAGTTATGTTTCGCCAAGCACTTGTAGATATACCTTGTCGATATGACATAAGTGATTCTCTCCTCGATATGCCCATATCTTGTTGATATTTCACTATTTTACATCATCGATGTGACATATAAATAAGTCTCTTCGACATAGGGGTGTCTAAACTAGAGCTAAACCCAAAGCTAAACTAGAAGCTAAATTTGGAGCTAAAAGTGACTTTACACTCAAAGCTAATAACAACACTAAAGATGGCATTATTTTAGGTGCTTATTAGTGCCTAAATTAGTGCCGACTTGTACTGATTGGCACAATAAATGCTAAAAATTGTGCCATCTCGATAAATAGCGTCGACATTTTCAAAAAATTGCCAAAAATACATTAAAACAGTGGGTGGAAGAAAAAAGTGGAGCAAATCACAAGGATTTTTTGTAGTGACACAACTCTTAATCAATTATTTCAAACTCAAAAAACACAAGCTACAACTGTCGATGAAGCGCACTAATTAATTCCACACTACAATAGGATTAAGATCAAAGTCAAAGAAACCACTACACGAGTATCACCAAGATACTCTCAAATTCTTGAAATTATAGATTGGTACACAGTCTACACTGCTCAATTGGATTGGGTTGAATATACATGTACCCAGTCTCTAGATATAGAAGTTGATCATTTGAATAGAGGAAGATTTTTCTTTCTAGAGATGTTCTTCGAAGTGCATAAAAATTAAGGTACCCTCCAAAATTTCCCTTCATTTTGGAACTTTATCATGTCGTGCTTGATTTGCACTAACAAGAACCAAAAAATAAAAAAAAGGGAAAAAAGATAAATCATGCAAAAATCAACGAGAGAATGCAAACACAAAGCATGCTAAAAAAGATTGAAATGCAAAGATGGATGTTCACATCTTGCTCCATAGTTTCCTTGACAAAAAATCACCTTCAAAAGATTGGCCCTTTATAAATAGTGTGTTTACAATGCAATGATTAATTTAGAGTATAGTTCAGGACACCAAATGTATCCCTCTTATACAAAGACCACCAAATTTTACAGTTATGCCAAATTATAAGCCAAAGTCCAAAAATATAGATGCTTGAATTTTTTTAATTCTAGTAAAAAATCTATAAATTTTACATGGATGATTATGTAGAGCATTGCAATACCTTTCCAATGCCTATTGGAAGTCAAAAAATAAAGCTTGTGGGTGCAAGTTATTGTTTGATGATCAGAATAGAGGAATATTTGACTTTGATTAGCAAAAATAGGAAGTAAATGGCAGAATATCTTAAAAAAATCTCCATCATAGCAAAGTTCTTTGAACCAACTTTCCAATCCCTATTCAAATAGAAAAATTCAATTTTCTAGTGAAAAGATATGGCCTCTGAAAAAACTGCTTAACTAGGCATGCAAGTGTTGACGTTAGCATGACATCATGACGATGTCATCCGACGAAAAAATCAACCAAGGTCAAAGTTATCAAAAATTGATAAATTTTATATGAAAATGGAGTTTTTGGGCCTTTCAAATGCAATGGCATAGTTCGTTTTGCCTCAAAATGCCCCAATTTTTAGCAACATGCAAGGATGCTCACAAAAGATTCCTGATTCATGCCTCAGTCAATCTGGCCTTTGATGTCCAATTTTGGTGAAATGAGAGGCTTCTTTGACTTTATCGACTGCTTTGAATGTGATGGTGAGTCCAAATTTAATCTAGGAGGCTACAAAACATACGTAAAATCCACATGAACTAAAAAAGCAGATGTTAAATCCTCAAAATCTTTTTTTTTTCTCTAGATCATCCAAGGATGCAAAAGAAGAGCATACTCTTTTACTACAAAAAAATAATAGATTTTCATTCAATATTTCTAAAAATTAATCCTATCAATCATGAAGGCTTTGATACCATGTAAGATTTTCTGTTAAATAAACCCAAGATATAATGAAAGATTAGGAAAGCATGAAAGAAAAACAATATGTTAGAATAAACTGTATTCTATATAGCAAATAAGAGTGTGTGACAAATATACAAAGAGTCATTCCTTTATAGAGATCAAGGCAATGCATGAGGTAACCCAGGCTCTCACATAAAGCATGGAGTTCAACTAGAGTTAGCCTATGCAACAAAGTAGGAAATCTTATCTAAGAAGGAAAGCTTATCTAATAAAGTAGGAAAGCTTATCCAAATCTAGAGAAAATAAAATAAATAGTTAATAAAATACTTAAATAAATAAATGCAACTAGATAAAAACATACTAAGTAAGCTTAAGCGAGTGTAAAAAATGAATCTTTTACACTAATAATTAGGACTATTAAAATTTTCAATTCAATTTCAAACTATCTACTAACAATGCTACAAGAAGAGAGCTATCAACTCAAACACCATTACATTTAGTGGTGAAGAGATGCTTTAGGGAGATTTCTTTCATCAAATCAAAAGCACGAGGAGTTAATCAAAGACATTGACACAATAGAAGTACCTCTTATACAATCAAAATATTTAATTGAAGAAGTTGATGAAATAGAGGTACCTCTTGTTAGTGTAAATAGTACATCATTATCTACCTAGTTAGCTAATCACATTTCTAGGATTGACCTATTCACACCTAGCTTAAGTTTACTTAGGTTTCTTTTAATTTTGTCTCACTTCATATGGTTGAGACATGTGTCCTCATGACTTGAAACACTTATTGATACTTGCTCATCCACTTGTCAAGTGAGCTCACAAGTGTCCCACCTTTGGAGGGGTGGTCAAAGTTTCACTCCTACCTTCTTATCTCCTCATCCTTGCCTATATATGCAAGGTTTGATCATTGTATTATACACACTTTTTATGTCATATTTGATAAACATACTATTGTGTTCATAGTTTCACTTGTGGAAGGTTATCAAATTCAAGCTCTTTGATCTTGGCATTCTCCAACATGGTATTAGAGCCATGAGAGAACGTTCTTTCCTACATTGAGGTGACTCTTGCACATAATCCTATCAATGAAGTGTCATAGAGCCAAATGGATAGTACCATTGCATTCATAAGGCTTGGGAAATGAAAAATACCTTTTGTTTTGTCAATTTTGATCATTTTCATTTTTTGCACTTTTTTGACCTCCATGCCCATTTTACAAAAGTAAAAATTCAATTTTTTTTAGTAGAGGGCCAATCTACCCTCTGCCAATTTGCTCATTAGGGTAGAAAAAATTATCTTTGTGATATTTGGTCCATTTTGACCTCTTTGTAATCTCGCAGAAAATCTTGGCCACTCTAACATGTTGCATGTATTGTGGTCCATTTCACCTTGGTTGTAGGTTATATTATAGTGCTTTGGTGGCACCTTTTTATACCCATAGCAACAGAGGTATTGACATACATAACCTATGTATCCATTGAAAAGACCTTGTTGAACACTATTTGAAGTTACTTTCTACAACAAAGTTATTTGGCCTATTTGCATATGATCTTCACCCTTATCCCCAAAAAGGTTGAATTTAAGGTGAAGGACTCATAGTGGATAACCATTGCCCTCAATATCAGGGCCTTGCATACCACTCGACCTCTTTTTTTAAGGCATTAATTTCTTTGTAGTTTCGAAGTCCCTCCTACTTGGATTTAATTTGATGCCTTCAAAATTGTATTTAAAAGAAAGGAGAGATCGTTTGGATCTATTTGTGCTTTGCCTATGAAAGTCTTAGCTTGGTTCATATATGTGTGGCAAACTCGCCAGTCATTGTGACTTGTAAGTAGAGTAGCCATACCCGCGTTAAGGCGTATGAGTAGAGAAAGGCCTATGGATTTTCCACCACCCTTGACCTGCCTCCATACGCGCCCTCTCAGACACTTGTTTCTACCTGTGCATTGCACAAAGGAAAGCATTCTCTTAATCCTATGGAGGCAACGTGAGAACTTGCAACCATAAAAGAATCAGTGGGCATTCGAACTGCATTTTTCAACTTTTGTTATTGTTTAAAATGAATGTGTTGCAGGCAATTTTCTACCTGCCATGCAACCTCAATGTCATCAAAATGCCTCCATATCTCCATCAAATAGACACTGTCTATTGGCGTGGAAGCATAACTTGAGTCACCATTCAACCAAGCTTTAAATCCATGGACTGTGTCACAACCTAATCTCATCTTTGCTCGTAATCATCTCAGAAATGTGCAAAGGCATGTGGATCAAAGCCTCAAATATGCATTATATATTAGTGTTGCAAAAAATGTTTCTACCTTAGCAATAAGGTGTCAAGGAGCTACATTTACATGACCCATACACAGCCCCTACTGCTCTCCAAGCGGCTTCCACCAGGTCGCAGCCTTCACAGTGATCAAAGGCTTGTTTTGACCAAACGCCTTCCTTTGGCTGTGGGTCATGCAATGGTTCTTCCCTCCCAACAACACGTCCAGGACTATGGTTAAGACTAGGTATTAGTCTCTTCAATAGCAATAAGAACAATCAAATCAGAGGAGTTTATTTCCTACTTACACTTAGCATTTGACTCACTCCTACATGCCTCCTTCAAACCCTTTGACTCGACCTTAGTATGATTTCAATGGCTTCCCCACTTGACACAAAACCATCTCCATTTGGCATGCAGACCCCAAATTGTTCAACCATAACATATTAAGTTCTATGTTAGTGGTTTATAAATATTTATTGTAACCATAAAGTGCTTGTGACTTGCATTTTTTTGTGATAAATTGAAAACGATGAGGTGTTTTTTCAAGAGTAAATAGTCATTGGAAAGTTGGTTTTGATACCAACATTTTAGCGTCAAAATGTTTTCAATTTTCTGTTGTCTAACTACAAGTTTTAACCTATGAAGTCAACTTTGTAGGCAAATTTTGATGGGGCATAACTTTCAACCCACTTATTGAAATTTTGCATTTTTTTTAATTTCTATTCAAATTTCATAAGTAATTCAAATTTTGCCTATAAAATTAAGATTTGGGTTACCATTTTTTTATAAAATTGTAAAAACCTTTGTGAGTTATAAACACAATATTTTGGCGTATGATCTTTCACAACTTGTAAAATTTTCTTGCACATTGTTCTGGGGGGCTACAATCAAAACTAATCATTTTTGGGGGGGCTCTCTACATCAAGGGGGCAATCTAGGTGTTTCTAATTTTTAGTTTGTTGGTTCATGTGATCATGTCTCTCACACTAAATCCCTTCCATTTAACTATTCTTTGTAATTGTTGGCAGGATATAGAGGGTTGTGAGGCACCTCATAAGTCATTTGAGCCATTTCTAGACCCACATATCCATTATATACCACTTAAACAACCTTAACACACCTCTAATATGCCTAAATAAGCTATAAAAGTGTTAAGTATAATAGAGAAAAGGGTAAATTTGTGGGAATAAGTTAATTAAGTGTTATTATGAAAGGATGTGATGGAAAGACATAATGAAAAGGCATGAAGAGGTTATATAAAGAAGGGAAAAGTGAGAGAAGTGTGTGAGAGAGTGTGGAATCATATGGATTAAATATATATAAGATATAAGACATATGAATGGATGAAGCATGATGAATAATTATAAGATATGTATAAGACATTAAAGTATATGAATATATTATGTAATAGATGTATATACTAATGGGTATAATTTATTATAAATTGGGTTTATATTTCTTGCATATATAATTTCTCCCTTTTTATTGCATCACATCAAGGTTGACTACATATAACAAAATATTAAACCTTAGACTCCGGTCAAAGTTTTTCTGTCAACATTTGATTCCATTGCTGGGACTTTGGTTATTGTTGCATAAGGAGGGAGATCATATAAAAGCAAACAATTTGGTACTAAAAAATTGAATTTTTTCATATAAGTTTGTTTTAATGGGAAAGGTTCAAGAAATATTGAAGGAAAATGAGAGATTAATGTGTGAAAAATATAGTTTGGAGGAAGATTTGATAAAATTTATGCAGTATAATTTAGAATTGCAAGAAAATATAAAGGAGTTAAAAAATGAGATAAATGAATATTTATGTGGAAAAGATATTCTTGACAAAGAATTGGAAAATTTAAAAATTTAAAATGAAGAACTAGAAGAAATTTGAAGAAGATGGAAAAGAAAAATAGTTTACAAAAAAGATCAAAATAATAAGTTAGATCAATTGCTTACAACATGTCAAAAGGAAAATTGGTGCCTAAGGTTTAAGTCTGTACATTATGTAATGTCTCATGTGATATAAATTATTTATGTTATTCATTTGATGAATCATTGGACACAAGTGATCAAGCTAAATATTATTTTGATAAAGGGTGTAAAGTTGAAAATAATGATGATTTTGAATCTACAAGTCTTGATAGTTGTGATGATAATGACAAAGGATGTTGTTTGAAGGATGTTGGTTTTAAGATGACAAGAAGAGTGGGATATGTTTAAGAAAATTTTATAAAGAGACTATTAAATAATTTGTGACACTAAATAATGAAAGTCCTAGAAATGGAAAAGAAGATGATGTTACAAGTACACCAAGGTCTAACAACTCTTCAAAAAATACAATGTTCTCATTATCATAGGAAATGACATAGAAAAGAAATGTGTTGGAATATTAATCCTTGTAGCCTTTGTGGATTGAAAAATCATTCCAAAAAAATATGTTGGAATAAAAAGTGGAAGAAGGAATCTATGATAGACTATATGTAAATGAATTGTGGATGGACTAATGGATCCAATTGGAAAAGCATAATATATATGATTAAGATATTTTACAAGCATAAATATTCATATGTAAAAGATGATAGCAGTCAAGAAAATTTTAAAATTAGAAATAGAGCACGCTAAGGTGGGTGTTGTTAAGCACACCAAGGGGGTGTTGTTGAAGAAGAAGTAGAGCGCACCAAGGTGGGTGCTGCTAAATGCGCCAAGTTGGTGCAACTGATGAAGAAGTCGAGCACATCGAGAGGGTTGCTATTAAGGAAGAATCATGACAAGAAAGAAAATCATGAAGGATACAAGTTGTTTCACCAAGTTGTCTTGAGGACAAGATAATATTTTAGGCCTAGGGAGAATGTTAGCAGGATATAAAGGGCTATGAGGCACCTCATAAATTGTTTGGGTCATTTCGAGACCCACATATCCATTATATGCCACTTAAACAACCTTAAAACACCTCTAATATGCCTAAATAAGCTATAAAAGTGAAATATAATAGAGAAAAGGGTAAATTCATGGGAATAAGTTAATTAAGTGTTATTATGAAAGGATATGATGGAAAGACATAATGAAAAGGTTATATAAAGAAGGGAAAAGTGAGAGATAAGTGTGTGAGAGTGTGGAATCATATGGATTAAATATATATGATAATAAGGAAGTGTGGAAGATATATATAAGATATATATGGATGAAGTTGTTAAAGGCGCAGGACAACTAAGAGGGGGGGTGAATCAGTTGTCACTGGATTCAATCACAAAATTTCAAACACTTATCAACTTCACAACCACACTAATTTGTTATAAGTATGAACATGTAATGCAGATAATAGAAAGCAAAAACAACACAATGAACACCAGATTTTAAGTGGAAAACCCAAAAAGGGAAAAACCACGGTGAGGATTAACTCACAATGTAAAGTAATAGCAAAACTGAATATAAGAGGCTCATTGCCCGAATACAAAGGCTCACTGCCTACAAAAATGACTCACTGTCCAACAGGGAGGCCCATTGCCTACAGATACAAAAGATAACAAAAAGATCCACCACAACAATTTACACACATCCACAACCTTGATTAGAAGATTGTAGAAACCTTCAGCTCACTGCTTTTAAAAATCTAACACAATAAAGTACTACTACCTCAACTCACTTTTGCACAACTCTACTCTTCACATGTGGCTTACTTCATTATTTTGTATATCTTAATCCTTCGCAGCTTGACTTGCATTTATACCATCTTCAACCTTAGAAAGCTTTCTCCAAGTTTGGCCACATACGCTTTATTTCATAAATTCAAAATAGGTCAGCAACTCAATGTTCCCGCGGTGGAAAAGAATGAGAATGGACCAATTAAACACTTAACCAAGACCAAAAGCAATGTCTCAGATCAACCACATGCTTCCTTACTTAATTTTTTAATTATTCATATGAAGTGTAAACACCAGGTCAACCAAACCTAATGAAAACACAAATGAACATTGGAGTACACACTTTTCAGCAAGAAGATAACACACAGATGACGTAACATGCTTTTTCATGCTCAAGAACACATCTCAGATACCTTCAAATACATTTGCAACAAGTGTAACAACCTTCGAACACAAAACACCTTCCACCAGTCCATCCAGACTGTGCAAACACATACAACTCTGAAACTCAACTTTCGGAGTACCAAATTACGAACATCTCTGCCAGAACCCAGAGAACATTATTTCAAGACATATTCCAGATCCGCAAGACCTGAAACAAAACAGCGGAGGATTGTGGAGCAAAAAAATTTCTCCCAACCCACAGACAAGCAACTCTGCCAACTAGTTCACACACCGATGAACATAACTTTCACACTCCATCAAACCAGAAGCTACAAATCAAGAGATGACACCAATAGATCTCCAACAAAAACCCTTCAGATCCGCACAAGCATCTAGGATCAACACAAAAGAAATACGAAGCACATACCATATCACATTTTGAACACATACATACTTCTGACTTCACTCTTTATTAATTTTCTCAAAAACACTTGGTAACTCATCATTTCAGCACATCTGCAACATTAGAAGGATAGCTCCATGAACTCACAACATCTCAACAAAATCTCAGCTATACATGCACAATCTGCAACATTCTAAACTATGTTGACATCAATGACAACATTAATAACAACACCACCAAACTTGGTCATACTTGCAACAAAAGCATGGTGAATAATTATAAGACATGTATACAACATTAAAGTATATGAATATATTATGTAATGGATGTATATATTAATGTGTATAATTTATTATAAATTGGGTTTATACTTCTTGCATTTCTAATTTCTCCCTTTTTATTACATCACATCAAGGTTGACTACATATAACAAAATATTAAACCTTAGACTCTAGTCAAGGTTTTTCTATCAACAGTAATCCTCTTAATAAATGGAAAATAAAATATGGATATTGTGGAAATAAAAGGAATACAATAGAAGAATGTTAGTTTTGTTGAACTAAGGAACTAGAGTAATTCTTCTTAGTCATGTTATTGCCTTACCTGATCCTCTAGTTCCAACATGTGCAAAAACATCATCCAGTCTCACTCAGATATCTTGTGAGACATCATCATTTGGGGATGGAAAATGTATTCTAATGACTTTCATTGATATCTCATCTCCCATATAACTTATTGCTACATATGAATCTAGTGTTGACTCATTCACGAGTTCTCATGATTCTTTTCACTATGTTATTGCTATCTCCATTTTAGACTTACTATATATTGGGATGCATATCTATTAGACATCACATCTTTGCTTATAGAGTCCAACCTTTCTAATTTGGATGAATTGAGGACATTCGTCTTCTATTTGATGACAACTTTGATGAAGTTGCATCACCATTACCATCTTTAGATATTTCTCTTTCCTCACCTACATCGTCTTCTATCATGAAAAATTGTGCAGATATTCATGAGTTATCATCATCTACAATAGTATTAGATTCACATCGATCCATACATATCCATACATGTCCATGATCCCTATTTTAGAATCTTCCATGGTACTTGATCCATCATATCAATATTTGTCACACATCAACTTTGGCTTGGTGATGAAGAGAGAAAACAATACTCTACCCTTTTCTCATCAAAAATCACTAAATATAGATTACAAAGACTCCAAAAATGATAACAAATTAAAATTGATAATTTCTTGTGTCAATTTAAAATAGATTTACAACTGCATAACTTTTCAATCAAATTAAAAAACAAATAACTTTATTCAGATGTCATGAAAAATACACAATTACAATTTCTTTTGACAACTCCGCCTCTTCTATATTCTTCCTCCTTCAACCCTTACTTTTTTCTTTCTGTCTTCTCACCATTAACCTTCCATATGGCGACCTACACTTTCATATTATCAGGTCTTATCTCCGCCCATTGGCTCCATTCCTTCATACCCACATCCCCTACACTAGATTTTTTTCTCAAATCAGCGTTCTTCTCATTGGCTCAGTCTCTTCGTATTATATCTTTCTATGCCTTTCACATGAGGTTTACTTTACAACTGAAGTCATACTTAGCAAGATAATCTTGTTAGATTCCCTGCTATTCTCCCTTCTCCTGGTGCGGCTTGGAAAACTTACATAGTCACCTTTTCTTGGTCATGTGCACCTCCATCAGTCTGGTTTCACTACTAACTCTTCTTATCCTTACAACGTTTATCTCCCAACACCTTCACCATTCCTTTTTGGCACGATTTTTCCTTTTCTGTTCATGTTGTGGTGCTTTTATCAATAACACCTCTTTTGGATTTTGTTAGCCTTTTGAAATAGCCACTCATTACATTTTGATTTCTTAACATCTCCTTGTGATTTGTGTGATCCCTCTCCTTGATGCCTTCATCGGTATAAATTTGTGACCACTTTGAGTTTGCTCATTATCAAAAATTCTTGGAATCTTTGTATTATATCTTTTCAACTTGAAATTTTTAACTAGCTCTTCTTCATTCTATGCATGATTAAAGTTCATCGACTTCTTCTATTTGTTGTTTCTAGCGTGGCAATTTTACTGGCTACATTATTAGCTTTTTAATGTGATATACCCGCCCTCTTCACATGCCCGATCACTTAACAATTATAGCTACTTTGTTGCATATTTTCTTTTCTTCACACCTCCCTTGTCTTCTTCTACCGTCGCCCCTCTCTTATGTTCTCCCTCTATCCTTCTGTAGCTATTTACTTATTTGTATTTTGATGTGAAGATAGTGATGCGACCTCTCAACTTTGCATACCATAGTTTTAGTTCATCTTCCCTTTGTATGAGCAGTCCCTTCATTGCCAAATATTTGTCTCTTCATCTACGACACCTTTGCATTTATTTATTTATTCCCTTATGATATATTTGTCATTTCAACTTAAATTAATTAAATTATTTGTCTTCTAAGAGAATACTCTAAGATAAGATGATGACGAAACAAGCTTACGAAATTTCTGCTCAATGGTTCTCCAAGATTTTACAAACTTCACTAGTGCTAGCATAAATAATGTGATTTGATATTTTCTCATTGGATGTATTTGTCACTTTCAAATTCACATATGCATTTTCCTTCCAACAAAGAACCAAAACAAGTCAAAAATGAAAATTAAAACTACAAATTTTTTTGGTTGATGCAGGATTGTGTGTTCACCCGGATGCTCCTACATCAGACACACTAGGTAAGAAATTTGTGAGTATGAGCTCACAAATGTGGAGTTGAGTGATAGAATCACCCTTTGAGAATGTGAATAGTCTCCAATGAACTCCATCGCTGATAGCCTGACCTCCTCCACCAAACACTTCTTCACTCCATGCCCTCTTCTAGCATGTCTTCTCTACACTCAACCCTTGCAACCTCCATGCTGCAATCATACCTCGATCCCCACAAAGATTCCACTTCATCTATTGTAATTTTTCATTACCACAACACTTTTCTATGCACTTTCCCGCTCTCAACTGCTCAGGACTTCACACACCTGCAACGATACTTTTGAGCTCCTTAATCATGCTTCCTCAAAACCTCTTCTCACTTCCCTCTCCACTCGCAGGTCCTGGTGCGAGCTTCCTCATAGTCGATGCTTTGCTTGCATGTTCAAGACCACTGGCTCTGATACCATTTGATAAAAAGAAAAAAACAACACTCTACCCTTTTCTCATCCAAAATCACTAAATACAAATTACAGACTCCACAAATGATAACAAATTAAAATTGATAATTTCTCGTGTCAATTTAAAATCAATTTACAACTGCATAACTTTTCAATCGAATTAAAAAACAAATAACTTTATTTATATGTCATGAATTTAATACACAATTACAATTTCTTTTGACAACTTCGCCTCTTATGTATTCTTCCTCCTTCAACCTATACTTTTTGCTTTATGTCTTCTCGTCATTAACCTTCCATATGGTGACCTACACTTTCAGATTATCAAGTCTTATCTCCGCCCATTGGCTCCATTCCTTCATACCCACATCCCCTACACTAGATTTTTTTCTCAAATTAGTGTTCTCTTCATTGGCTCAGTCTCTTCATATTCTATCTTCCTCTGTCTTT
Source organism: Sequoia sempervirens (assembly GCA_007258455.2). Lineage (NCBI taxonomy): Eukaryota > Viridiplantae > Streptophyta > Pinopsida > Cupressales > Cupressaceae > Sequoia > Sequoia sempervirens. The sequence continues at coordinate 362,612,703 of VDFB02353493.1, read as the reverse complement.
TGCATGAGGTTTACTTTGCAACTGAAGTCATTCCTGGAAAAATAATCTTGTAAGATTCCTTACTATTCTCCCTTCTCCTAACATAGTTTGGAAAACTTACACAGTCACCTTGTCTTGGTCATGTGCACCTCCATCTGTTTGGTTTCGCTACTAACTCTTCTTATAATTACAATGTTTGTCTCCCAATGCCTTCACCATTCCTTTTTGGCACGATTTTTCCTTTTCTTTCCATGTTGTGGTGCTTTTATCAATAACACCTCTTTTGGCTTCTATCGACCTTTTGAAACAACCACTCATTACATTTTGATTTCTTAACATCTCCTTGTGATTTGCGTGATCCTTATCCTTTCTATCTTCATTAGTATAAATCTATCCACTTTGAGTCCACTCATTATCAAAACTTCTTGCACTCTTTGTATTATATCTTTTTAACTTGAAATTTTTTAACTAGCTCCTCTTCATTCTACACATAATTAAAACTCACCGGCTTCTTCTATTCATTATTTCTAGCGTGGAATTTTTACTAGCTGCATTATTATCTTTTTAATGTGATATAGCCACCCTCTTCACATGCCTAGTCACTTAACAATTTATAGTTGCTCTATTAAAAACTCCATTCTTCTCCATGGTGTGGCTATATTTGGGAGTTTTGCATATTTACCTTTTCTTCATGCCTCCTCTGTCTTCTTCTACCCCCACCCCTCTCCCCTATTCTCCCTTTATCCTTCTGTAGTTATTTACTTATTTGCATTTTGATGTGAAGATAGTGGTGTGACCTCTCAACTTTGCATACCAAAATTCTAGTTCATCTTCTCTTTGTATGAGCAGTCTCTTTGTTGCCAAAAATTTGTCTCTTCATCTACCACACATTTGTTGGCATATGGCTTCTAGTGTTTTCATTGATGGAAACTGAAGTCATTGATCTGGTTTGCACTACAATAATTGAATATACTGGAAGATAGAGTGAAGTACAAGGTATCCAGCTGAAGTTGAATTTGTCAAGTGGTTTGCTTTATTAGTTTAACAGTTTGTTTGTGGATCTTAGCGAAGGTCGTTGGATATATGAAATGTGTTATTCTCGAGTCTTTTGCTATCGCAAGAAGTGGTGTACGAGTTAGGAGATCCGGTCATTCAATTTTCTGTTCATCAGTAAATGAAAGTTGACTAAGTGAATGTTGGGTGTTGTAGATGTCTAAAGCGAAATTGTTTAAAGTATTTTTGTGGAGATTTTGTTTTGGGTCCTAACTATGCTATAGATGACTTTGGTGGATGCACATTAAATGTTTTTCATGATTTGAGCTGATAGTTGGAAGATATTTTCTATTTTATTGAAATCGACATGTAGTGACTGAATTCTTGGTAGTGGATACATATATGAGATCTGTTAATTCATTTTAACAGGTGTGTATGTGTGAATGTTTGATATGTCTTGATGTGTGTGCGAATATTAGAAGAGCAGTTGAGTGATTTTCATTTGTGCAAAAGAGGATTTTGTGAAGCGAATTAAGGCAGAGCAGAGTGAAGTGCAGAATCAAACAGAAGGTCCAAAATTTGATCTATGAGCCTAACCGAAACTATAATCAAGCATTTGTAGAAGCTATTTTCTCAGTTCAACCTTTTGTTGTAATCAAAATATTTTGTAAGGCAGTGAACCTTCCTGATTTTGAGCAGTGAGCTCTAGGCAGTGTGCCTGAATGCAAGTGCATTCCATTTTTGTAAAACACTTATATTTTGAGTACTCAAATTGTGGATTGACCTCCATTGTGGTTTTTCTGTTAACTAGGTTTCCACGTAAAAATTCTTGTGCTATGGTGTTGTGGATTATTGTCCTATGTTCATGCATCTTTCTTTTGATTGAATGTTATATACACTTGAGAGATCAATTTAATAAAGTTAAAATTTGCACAACATTGATTCACCCCCCCTCTCAGTGTTGCTTGAGTCTAACAATTGGTATCAGAGCTAAGTTCCTCAGAAGAAGTTTTATAGCTTAAGGTGGATCTTGGAATGTAATGGATTTTGGTAGTATTTAGAAATAGCTTTTGGTGGCACTTGATGACCTTGATCAGTCTAAAGTAGAAGTCTAGGAATTGAGAGCAAATCTTAAGGATGTTGAAAAATTCATTCAAAAGTTGAAGGATCAGATTATTAAGTCTAGGGAAAAGAGAAAGGATCTCTGTGATCAGATTAAGCAGAAAGAAAGCAAAAACATGGATGATGTTTACTTGAATCTAACCTTGAAGGAAATAACTGAAGAATGCGAAAAGCTTGCTAGAGACAATGCTTTCCTAAAGCATGAGATGGAGTATATGGCGATGAAGATGACTAAGGAGATTGAAGAAAGAAAGAAGAATGAGGAAAATATTGTCCAGTCCCTAAAGGAGAGATTTGATGAATTTAGCAGAATTAATGGAGAATTCATTTAGTTAGAGATTGAGCTGCAACAATCTAGAAACAATGAAGAAGAGCTTGAAAAATAGATTGTTATTCTCAGAGATGAACTCACCACTGCAAATGAATACAAGGAGAAGTTCAAAATTAGCTCTGTTAAGCTTGATGAATTGACTCAAGGGTAGAAGAATGCAAATGATAAGTGAGGTCTTGGTTATGAAAAAGGAGAGAATTCCAGATCTGGACAAAGGAATTCTAAGCAAGGAAATTTGATGAACAAAGAAAAAAAGCATACGATAAGACAACCTAATGCTCAAAATTTTAATGGATACTATTTTGCTTGCAATAAATTTGGTCATATGGCTCCTCAATGTAGAAGCAAAATGAAATTAAGTGATTCATCATTTTTTGGTTAGTGTTTCAATTGCAATAAGTTTGGTCACAAGTCAATTGAATGTGGAAATGTGTCAAAAAAATTTGTCAATAGGAGTGTTAGATGTTATACCTGTGGAAGATTTGGGCATATTGCTAACCAGTGCAGATCGAGAAGAAATCAATGGAGTAACTGGTCTGAACAAGGAAATGAGCTGTGTGTTTTAATTGCAATAAATATGGTCACATTGTAAGATTCTACAGAAACAAGAATATGGATAGAAGAGGTCTGGTATACAAAGGCATAAATATGCAGAAAGATGATAAAGGAAAAAGGAAAGTGACTGTGGATGAAATAAGAGATCAGATGAAGAAGACATGGGTGAAGAAGTGTCCCTCTGTTACAGGAAACAAGCTAGCACCAAAACCTACTTCTTGTAATTCCTCTGGGAATTAGTTTTGGGCCTTTGGGCTAGGGGGAGCTGTCAAGAAAATATTTTAAACCCCCTATCGGTAATTGACACCGGGATGTGGATGAGTACAGTGGATGCATTGATGGCCTACATATGTTACTGGAATAGTTGGAAAGGATGTCATGCTGAGTTGAAGATCAACAAAAGAGTTATCTTTGCAGACTAAGAAAATAGGGTATTCAAATGTGTTAGGTAAAAAACATTTATTACAACAAAATTTAGGAGTGTGAAATATAAAAGAAAAGTTGAAACCATCATTTGCTACTTTGTGTTGAAGAAAAAGAAGTAGGAGAGCACTCTACACCAGAATTTCAAAAACGTGAAGAGAATTCAGTGGCAAAACCCTAATCCATCAAGTATTTCGGTAGTATTAAGAAATTTTAATTTGGTGTGCGGTTAAAGAACTTCTTTGGTATTTTCAAGACATGTGTACGAAAGGGAAAATGGAACAAATCAAAGGAATGGTAAAAATAGGTGAATATAGTAGTGAGAAGATTAGAGCTGAAAGAAACATGTTGTTGTACAATGAGTTGAAATGGTTGAAAGAAGCAAAACACAATGCAGAAGTCGTTGAGTTTATTCTGAACAGATTGAATGATGATATTCTGACTCTGGATAAACCCTACCTTATCTCGAAAGAAGTGATTGCAGTTGTAATCAGGTTATGCAATGTTGGGGATGTGTTGAAGAAGAAGTCAATTCAAAACAAAGAAGTCAAAACCCTAACTAGAGTAACTGGAGATCAAAGGGCACTAATAATATCCACAATCAAAGATTCAGTGACAAGGTACATTGCGCATGGAATATCCTACAAAATATTTTTCAGATTTAGAGAAGGTGCAACTTCGATAGGTGTTGTTTACATTTCACACAAGATGATAATGGAAGATCGGGATTTTGATCTTTGTGAATTACTGAAAGATCAATTGATGGAGAACATGCAATTGACAAAGGAGACAGATTACCCTTTCAGGTTTGGTACTTTGGTTATATGCCTTGTGATGTATTTTTTGAATTGCTTACCCCTGAATAACAATGTAATATGGGAAGAGAGTGAACTAGTTTGCAAGCATATTTACATATACTCTAATAATTTGGCAAACTGTTATCAAGTGTATGAAATTTTCTTTAAGGGTTTGCTAAGGAAGTTTGGATCAACTGGTATTTCCATTCTAGAAAAAGGACTTGAAGTTGGTTCCTCCTCCGTTGAGATGGAGAGAAAGAAGAGAAGAGCAAAAGAAATTGATATCAGTACTCCACCAACATGCAAGACTTCAAAAGTTGAAGGGAAAGGGAAAGAACAAGTGATTGTGGACATACTAGATGAGGAATCTGATAAGGAGTCTGAGGACTCCCTTGAAAAGAACTGGAAATAGTTGAACCATAACAAGAAAAGGCAAAGACAAAAGGAAGTGAAGAAGAAGGTGATCTAACTAAGGAAGAGCTATTGTAGCTTATTCATGAGGAAGATGGAATGCAAAAAATTGCGAACATGTGGTCTATCAGACCTTCATATTAGTAGGAAATTATCTTAAGCGTACTAAGTGCTCACCTTGTACACAATCGTATCAAATTGGAGAGTTTGCAGAATAAGTTACTAGAAGAGATGTTTGAACGCATCAAGGAAACCATGGACTCTGAGTCTCAGAACAAGGAGGAAGAAGAAGTGATCCTACACGTAAAGAAACAGTATAGATTATCACTTACCAAGCTAAAAAGGAACACGAATGAACTAAGGCAATGCATAAGCACAACAAACAACATTTATAACTATTGTCTTCAATGGACTTATGCAATCAACAAGTACAAGGAGAAGCTGGAACAAATTGAAACAAAGTTGAACAATATTGGACAAATTTTAACATGTCTCAAGATCAAGATGGTGCAATCAGGAAAAGGATTCAAGAATTACAGGCATAGCATACAAATGTTCAGAACACTAGGAACAATATTGTTGACACCTTCTGGAAAGTGAAGGACATAACTGAATGCAGGCTGGAATAATTGTTGGAGATACTAAGGAAGGGAGAAGTATTGGAAGAAGCCTTTACCATTCTAGAATCCCTCATCAAGATTATCAACTGGACATCTAAAAACAATAGCATGATCATAATCACTAGGATTGTAGTGGAAGCAATTTCTTCCAGAGATGAAGGAAAAGTACAAAATAATCTTCAAATAATAGTTGTATTCCTTCAGTTTTTGCATAAGTAAGTTTTTGGTTTCACTTCATAGGGGGAGAAAAAAAATATTTTATTATATTTTTGTCATTGATGTCAAAGGGGGAGAGAGAGCAGTGAAAAATGCCTTATCAAACTTAGGGGGAGTTTTGTTGAGTTTTGTTGAGTCTTGTCAGCTATGGCATTTTGAAGTTTTGAAGGTTCCAACACTTATTCATTTTTTACTAAGTGTTGCCATCAATGCTAAAGGGGGAGATTGTTGGAATATGGCTTCTAGTGTTGTCATTGATGGCAACTAAAGTCATCGATCCGATCCGCACTGCAGTATTTGACTATACTGGAAGATAGAGTGAAGTATAGGGTATTTGGCTAAAGTTGAATCTGTCAAGTGGTTTGCTTTATCAGTTTAACAGTTTTGGTTGTGGATCTCAAGGAAGGTCATTGGATATATGTAATGTGTTATTCTTGAGTCTTGTGCTATCCCGTCAAGTGGTGTATGAGTTAGGAGATCCGGTTGTTTGATTTTTTGTTCATCGGTATATGAAAGCCAACTAAGTGAATGTTGGGTGTTACAGATGTCTAAAGCGAAATTGTTTGAAGTATTTTTGTGTTGGAGATTTTGTTTTGGGTCCTAACTATGCTATGGCCAACTTTGGTGGATGTGCATTAAATGTTTTTCATGATTTGAGCCGACAGTTGGAAGATATTTTCTATTTTATTGAAGCTGACATGTAGCGACTGAATTCTTGGTAGCGGATATATATATATATATATATGAGATTGGTTAATTCATTTTAATAGGTGTGTATGTGTGAATGTTTAATATGTGTTGATGTGTGTGCGAATATCAAAAGAGAAATTGAGCGCTTTTCATTTGTGTAAAAGACGATTTTGTGAAGTGAATTAAGGCAGAGTAGAGTGAAGTGCAGAATCAGACAGAAGGTCCAAAATCTGATTTATGAGCCTAACCAAAACTGTAATCAGGCATTTGTAGATGCTATTTTCTCAGTTCAACTTTTTGTTGTAATCCAATTTTTTTGTAAGGAAGTGAGCCTTCCTAATTTTGAGCAGTGATCTCTAGGTAGTGTGCCTGAATGTAAGTGCATTCCCATTTTATAAAACACTTATATTTTAAGTACTCAAATTGTGGATTGACCTCCACCGTGGTTTTTCCCTTAACCGGATTTCCACGTAAAAATCCTTGTGTTATGGTGTTATGGATTATTGTTCTATGTTCATGCATCTTTATTTTGATTGAATGTTATATACACTTGAGAGATCAGTTTAATAGAGTTAAAATTTGCACAACACTAATTCACCCCCCCTCTCAGTGTTGCTTGAGTCCAACAAAATTTGCATTTATTTATTTTTCCATTATAATGTATTTATTGTTTCAACTTAAATTAATTAAATTATTTGTCTTATAATCCAAACTTTTTAAATAAATGGGAAAGAGAAATAACAATCAACATTACTTTGAGAATACTTTAAGATAAGACAATGAAAAAAGAAGCTTAGAAAATTTCTCCTCAATGATTCTCTGAGTGTAACATGTCAACCGTTCATTGAAGTAATTTTTCCTAAGTTTTCACTTTGCGAGTAAATAAACTATGTAACAAACCATTGCATTAAAAAAATTCTTTTCTTTATTGAGAACAAATGAACATAGATCTCATAACAATAATCAACATGGATTCCATTTCAATGTAATAACTTCACAAATTACAATATTCCAAGAATGTGTACAAGTAGATACATAGCTCAACCAAGATATCAAAGCAATAGATATAGATGGTCCAAAATTCACCTTTCAAATCTTGGTCTTTTGTTGCCTACCAAGGAGGAGAAGCATCACTCAAGCGCTTTTCTACCAACCACAAACTCATATGCAGTCCCACGCACATCTATCATTCGATAGATGACCCTACCCTTTGACGAAGAGATTCATGGAGTAACCTCGTAACAACAACCATAATGAGCTTAGCATTGTGTCCTACATGACTAGAACTTGTAAACCCAAAATCTAGGACTAGCATGCATAAATGGATCATAGTGAATTGATAGTGGAGCCAAAGGCAATCACACTACTTTGGCCAAAGTGTTCTCACTCAGTACTTCAAGTGATAGTCATCCTACTCACATACACTACTCAAGCTAGATTTTACTTTCGGCCACCATAATCTAAGCATAGGAATTTCCTCCTATGGGTAACCTTTAACCCCATAAATAACTATCCCCCTTTTTACAACTTAATGGTATTTCTACATGCAAGCATATTCACAAGTTACCCTCGAATGGATAATAAATTCCTAGGTGTATCTTGCAAGCTATCTAACTCAAAATTACTTTAGCAATGGACAATCCCATAGGCTATCCCTATTTAATCATATCTAGTATAATATTACTTATGACAAGAAACTCCTATTTATGGATTAATTACAAACACTTTCACAGAAAAGCACAAACAACTTCTATTTCCTAAATTCAAATGAAATGTTATGTTTCCACAGTGCAATAATAACAAGCAGTTCCAATACAAAGCATAGAATTCCCAATCATTTAAAAATAAATACAGTTAAGAGAAGATTAGACCCTCATGCCTATAATACGCTTAACCAATAGATTATCTTGTGTTGAAATGATGGAGTCATAGTGTCCCTAATGAAGTTGTAGTCTTCAATGGAGGAACTTGCCAGGAAAAATAATCACCCACATAGAAAGTGTTGCAACAATGGCATTTGAATAGAGATTCTATTATGAGATATGAGATATGTTATAAGAGTACATATGCCTGATTAAATAGGCAAGAGATAAACCTAGAATGCATAAGATGTTTCCAAGTGACAACATGAAAACCCTAACAACCTACCTAGGGAATGATGATGAGATAGAGATAAGTTCTAGATGGAATCTTATCTCCTACAAATATGAAAGGGTAATGATCCCATTATTTATGATTTCCTAATGATGCAACCTAGGACTTAATTAAATAAATAAAAGATTTAAGTTAACTTATGCTAGTGTAATAAATAATTAATTACACTAACACCCCCCATAAGTGCAACTTAGGGAGGAAATTATTATGCAATGATTATGCAATGGATGATGGGTCCCAACTACATGATGGCCATATTAGGTACCCATTTAAAAATGACATGAGAATGAAAATAATCTCCCAAAAATGGAGAAAAGGGGAAAACCCAGTGGGAAGAAAACACCTCTCCAAAAAGGAGATGAAATGCAGAAAAGTGATGGAAGAGTGATGATTGGAGGACTCAACATCATCCCCCAAGGACTACAACCATCACAAAAATATAAAAGTGAAAAAAATAGGAGACTATATGTACCCCCCATAAAGGAGAGTGGTCCCCTCTAGAATGTCTTCAAAGCCTGTGGAGAAATGAGAAGCCAAGTTAGCAAGACTTGTCATGAACCCATCTGGATGCCACAAGTTTGAAGAGATTAATGAACCCTACTCAACTGAACCAAATATTAATAGAGAGGTAGATGAGGAAGAATATGGTGAAGAAATAAGAGCCAATTCAATCCAACCACCACAACCCTAGCGAGGAGGAGAATTGCTTCCTACCCTGGAATCTGGAGAATCAAGAACCGATTGAGCACGATCCCAAAACTTGGAGAACGTGTACACCTTGGAGAAAACTCATCCCTAATGATAGATAACTCAAATGTAAACTCAATCTTTAGACCCTCCCATGCAAGCTGATAAATAGAAAGTAGATTATGAGCCATTTGTGGAATATAAGCAACATCATGAAAATTCCTCTCTCCAAAGTGACATCATAAATAGTAGCAACATGAACAATGTCTGCATTTGCTGTGACCATTTTATCAAACTTTGAAGGTCTCATGGTATCTCAAAGGATACGATATTGAGAATAAGTGACATGTCGAGAAGCACCTGAGTCAATGACCCATCCTTCCCATCTATCAACTAAGGTAGTGATCAAAGCTTGTCCCTTACCATGAATCTCAGCTGTGGAAATTCCTGCAATACTTGAAGTGGATTCCTCATGGGAAGAAGAGTGGTGTGACTTGACAAAAGAAGAATGAAGAGTGATGTTGTGATCCTGTAGAATCTGTCTCAGCTCATGAATCTCATTCTTGAAACATGTCTCCTCACGATGTCCAATCCCATTACAAAAATTGCATTTGGGCCTTTCCTTCTTAGACCTTTCTTCCTTTTGATGTGATGATTCAGTGGATCTTATCTTATACTTTCCTTTATTCTTTCCTTTCCCTTTGGATGGTGCTGCAACAAGAGCATGAGACTTTGAAGATGAATCAACTTGGTTGAGTTTGGACTACTCCCTTGTCAACCACTCACAAAAAGTCTCAAATGAAGGCATCACAAAACTATCTCCAAGGCCATCCATGGTAAAGTAAAAGGAAGTAGAAAAATAGGAAAAATAACCTTTCAACTTGGAAAATATCATGAAAATGCATTGCTTGTTTATTTTTTCTTTATCGCACCCTGATAGCTGTGTCCTCCAATACTTGAATTTCACCAAATAGTCTTCTATGGAGGGGAATGTATCAACTAAGAGTGAAGCTAGTTCTTAATCTAATTGCAATGCACGGACATCATTGGAAGAACCAAACAAGTCTTTGAGCTTATCCCATACCTCCTTTGGAGTGGAGCACCCCTCAATGTGGAAAAACAAGGAATTGGAGACATGAAGAGAAATCAACCCCATGGCCTCCTCACACTTGATGCGATGCTAAAACTTCTCATACTCTCTAGTCAAATGTGGTTGATTTTCATTCAATGTTGACCATAGGCCTTTTGACGAGAGGAGACGCTGCATGCTGACTTTCCATATGTGATAGTTGTGGGTTGTCAAGATTTCAAAACTTTTATCAACCATTAGAGAAAGAACCAATGCACAAGACAAAAAATATCTAAAAGGAAATGCTAGAAATATGATGATATGTCAATTTGCAATTGAAATGGATCCCCTTGATGCAAACAACTTCCTCCAAAAAAGTAGGATATCTAAGTGAAGACAAAAAATGGTCAAAGTGACAAACTACCAAAGCAATTCACCTGGTGTTGAATCTGAAAGAAATGATAGGATTGATGGAAAATATAATGGAATACCTCTCTGATGCTACTGGAATGGTATATTTTTGACAAACTGAAAAAGAGATATCACCTTCCAAGCCCAAACTAGGGTTTTCCTTTCAACTTACTATAAATTTTGATGATAGAAAAATACTAAAAATTAGAGTGCATCACTGGAAAGTAGACTCCAAGACCTTTCCAACGGTATCTCGTTTGCTGGATTTCAAGATTGTATGCAAAAGATATGACCCTCGGAAGATCACTACTGAATTGAATCTACTCAAGCTAACCAGGGTCAAAAAATAAGCCTCGGGGGCTAAAAAAGTTTGGCCCTTGGTCTCCGATGTGACCGCGGGCGTAGAAAGGGAAAAATAACGGCACTCCCACCTAGAGTGGCATTGGAGTGGTAGATCGGCTGAGTAGTGGTGGCACAGTCAGTGATGAGGGTGGTGCTGCTTGGAGGTTAGTGGGGTCCTCGGATCCTCACGTGACCAGAGGTTTTCGGTGGGGGCTTAGCTCTCGATGCTCGGTGGATGGATGTTGAGACAAATGCTGGTGACAGAGAGCTAGGAGCGGTGGCCAGAGCATGGTGATGATTGATGATGTTGACCAATGTGATGGACGCTAACGAAGTCTACAGACTTTTAAAAACTGACATATATATATATATATTGAATATTGCCAATGGAAATTCAAAAAATCCTGATAGAAATATAAATTATATTCTGCAAAAAAAAAAAAGGATACTGACCAAAGGAAAACTTTAGCCTAATGAAAAAAACCCTTGTCCACTGCCAAATAAATTGCAGGTCGATGCCACAAAAAAATGATTTTTCCCTTAAGTTTAGAAAAATTTGCTTGAATGATAAATGTTTTTTCCTTTTAAGAGGATTGAGAGGGGGATTTTTTTTCTGCAAATTTTTACGGATAGTACAAAAAAATGCAAACCCTAGATTATACCTCAAATGGCTCCCGGTGCAAATATCTCCGATTTTGGTGAATGGGTAGGCGGTCTATAGGTTTTGAGGTCTTTTGAGTGAATTGGAGAGGTTAGAGAGAGCTTGATCTACACTAGAAAGTAACTTGGTTCCCAGGTAGAACCAACAAGCCTACAAAGTAAAACCCTCAAGCCTGCAAAGAATCTCGCAAGCCAACTTCCTTGATCCTGGGATGAAGTTTCACTGGAAAAGCTCTGATACCATGTTGAAATGATGGAGTCATAGTGTCCCTAATGAAGCTATATTCTTCAATGGAGGAACTTTTCCAAGAAAAATATTCACCCACACAAAAAGTGTTGTAACAATGGCATTCAAATAGAGATTCTATTATGAGATATGAGATGTGTTACAAGAGTGCATATGCCTGATTAAATAGGCAAGAGAGAAACCTATAATGCATAAGATGTTGCCAAGTGTCTTAATCACACAACATGTGACAAAATGAAAACCCCAACAACCTACCTAGGGAATGATGATGAGATAGAGATAAGATCTATATGGAATCTTATCTCCTACAAACATGGAAAGACCTAAGTTAACTTTTGCTAGTGTAATAAATAATTAATTACACTAACATCTTGTCGCTTAGCCTTCCAAGCAACAACTTTCTAGTTCACTTAACTCTCTCAAAGACAATATTGCACTATATCTCCTTGCTCAAAACTATAATATGCACTCACAAGTTTACTCATAACTCTCACTAAATAACTCACAACTCTCAAAAATTGTAGTAGAATAAGTTTGCAAAAGAATGCGTAATAGAATGCCTCCAAATGAGAGAACATGCCTCTCTATTTATACAACAAAAAGGAGACTTCACAGCCTACAAAAAGGCATGTGAATTGATAGCACTCTCCATACAAGTCGACTCATTATTCTTAGCTAAAAGTTGGCAACAAACTAAACATAGAATCAACAAATAATGCTACAAGTCGACCCATCCAAATGAAAGAAACAAAAGACTTATTCCAAATTGCACATGTTCATATAATGACAGTCAATCTGCATTCTAAATATACTTCTACAAATAAAAGAACTTCCATAACTTAGCACCAAATATGCAACCATTCCCTTGTTGTTTGAAACAACTTTACTCTTTTGAAACAGTCTACAACCATAATGCAACACATGCTCAATGTCAACTAAGTCCAAGCTTTGCAGAAAATAGAGGAGTAAAGAGTCGCTTAGCTCATAAATGATATTTTGACCAATTCATTGTATTGCTGTACACGTTTCCTATTCTCAAGCATTTCACTTTATTGTGTAGTTGATAACTATTCCACCACTTCATTTAAAAGTATTCAATGTTGAGTAAATTGTTGTTTACTAATTCAAAGATGCATTGTCCATAGTATTGACTATGGTTTGTTATCCATATTGACCATATTGTTGCGCAATATATATAGCATGTAATTCAACCTTCATTCAATGCCAATATATGTTATATTTGGCCTCTAAATTCTTTGTATATGTTGCATACAAATCGACCTCTAAGCATTACATAATTTAATCGATCTCCAAGCATATATTTATATATAAATATATACTCATATATGTACATATACATATATATATGTATATCAATAATATCACACACACACATATATATGTATATGTATATGTATGTTAATATATATATCTTGTCAATAAAGTATGTATACATTCGATATACAAATGAATACGAACAAGTTAACATTCTCATAGTAATAATAATTATATTGATTGTGTACATACATATATATATTCCTCTATGTACATGTATAAGTATGTGTACATATATTGATACATTCGTATGGGTATGCCCGTTTACCAAACATACGTGTGTATCAATACACATACACATATGGATATATGTATATACCATATATACATATATATACACATTCAATTTCATACCAAGCAAATACACAATTACTATTTTGTTGATAGGGTACATATATGTGTTGTATTTATACATATACACATTCATGTCAGATTGTCCATTCGATAGCTCCATGCTCACAATCAACTCGATCATAAGCGTGCATAGGTATGTCTACCTATGTACTCTCATGTATGTGTTCCTTCATGCGTATGGACTATCATCAACATGCATATGTATATACATATACATATATTCCACGTGTGTTCAACTTATCAATACAATAATAGTAATATAAGGAAGAACTCATAAGCTCTCATAGATAAACATCACGCAAGCATGCATTCAATAGTAATCATAACCCTTACTAATATAAACATTCATACTAAGGATGACTTACCAATTCCTGACACAACAACTTGACTCAACCATTCTACTGTGAGTGTGTGTAAGCTCAGATAGGTTACGTTACTAGTTACCTAACCAAGATCTTCTCCTGAGTGATACTTCCCCTAGCACTTGGAGTATTGAACATATACCTGCATCAACTAACACATTCCCACAGTAGTCAGTTGTTCAACAATATATGCATTACACATAATATTTCTCCATAGTTAGAATATTCAATTCAATAACTATCCATTTCACATATATGCATTTCTTCACATATCATTAAATGAAATAAAATTCATTCATAAATCCTTGATAACAAAGTGCAAGCACAATTTATTCTCATTCAAAATTCAAATTGCATTCACATTTAGCCTATATAGTAATAGTAAACAATAAATACACAATTGGGATGTAACACTCATATTTTACAAACTTCGTTAATGCTAGCATAAATAATGTGATTTGATATTTCTCATTGGATGTATTTGTCACTTTCAAATTCACATATGCATTTTCCTACCAACAGAGAACCAAAACAAGCCAAAACTGAAAATTAAAATTGCAATTTTTTTTGGTCGACACAAGATTACGCGTTTTCCTAAATGCTCCTGCATCACTTGGATATCATTGAGATTAATTCAAAGGTATCATTGGAATAATTTTAGTCTTTGGATCATGTGCATAATTCAAAGACATTCACCTTACTTCATGCATATTCTATTTGAAATGGGAAGTCATATTGCACACATTTGTGGTGTTGCTTCTTCCCAAGGGGAGAAATGTTGTTCAACGTTCATGGATCATCTTCAACATCTAGTGTTGAGAATATACTAGCACTACAAGCATCATCTTGAGGGGAGGCTGCATGGTTTCTCTTCTACTATCAATTTTGGGATGAAGCATTTCCTCACATGGAGTTCATCACTTCACATTTTTTGGGGGTAACATGACCTTATCTCTTTTCTCTCTTATGTAAGGAACATTCATTTTTATTTGTGCTCGAAGTAGTCCTTGGGTAGTGTTACCAAAAATTTTGTCACCCCCTAAAACCATGTCCACCCATGTAAATTTTTCCTTATTTAAAAGTGTCATTCCTTCTCATAGTTTTCGAAACCGTGTCGAGCCCTACTTAGGTTGTCACAACCTTATTTTTGTTTAACATTTTGAAGTTGTCTAAGGAACACGTTTGTAGTCAATCCTTTGTAAGTTTTAGAATTACGTTGGGTCCCAAGGAATTTCTTACAACCTTAGAAAGTGTTAATAAAGGGAAAATGAAGTTAAAGTGGTTTTGGAATTTTATAAAGGTTTCAAAACCTCTGTTGATCTTCAATGAGGTTGTTGAAACCATGCTTTCCTTTGATGATATACAATCTTTAGCTCCTTTCCTTTTTTGCGAAGAAACATGATGAATACTACATGATGAAGGTGATATTTCAGAATCGTACATAGGTTTTGAAACCTTTGTCGGTCCTCAATAGGGTTATCGAAACTAATCAATTTGTCGAAAAGCTCTACTAGCCATTCTTTTTCAAAATTTCAAAAGAATGTTGGGAAAAAATAAAAGATTGGAAAGCTCACACATACCAACCTTATGGGGCACCATTAATGGCTATCTACCACTCCCTAGCATTAATTATGGATGTTTATAGGTGAATTGATCTGTCTGAAGGGCTTATTTTAATGAGTATTTGGAGAAGGATTCTATGCGAAGTGGAAAAAGAGAAATTGAAAAATTGCTACATCTAGTAATTTTCAAAGCTTGGGGTATAATTTAAAGGTATGATACTCCTTTGTTGAGCTAAAATTTACTGGAGAATAATTCAATAATACCCTAATTGAGGAGAATTGTGCTTGCACAAACATTTTCCCCATTCTTGGCTATGAATTGTGCAAACATTTTAGGGTTTTTTTTCATCATGAAATTCAAGTATTAGGGTTATAAAATTTCGTCTACTTTAACCAACACCATGCTCAAAATTGGAGATACAAAATTAGGGCACATATATTTGAAAGAATTTTGGGATAGAATTGAAAAAGAGAACTGATCACCCATCACCCAAAGGTTAATTGAAAGTGGGTTGTTGCAAGCAGTAGCATTTATAGTAGCTATTCAGTGCCTTGATTTGGTGTTGGAATGTATAAACCATTATGAACCCCAAGTGAGGGAAGTGAGAACTAATGATAACTGATTGGTGGTGAAAATTCAAAGGGAAAATTTTTCCTCTTGCTTGAAAATTCTAGAAAGGGAGGTGTATACAGATTTTGATTTTTCCTCTTGCTAATATACTTTTTCAGAGAAGAAATAATGGTATAGGAATATAATTTCTTGTGAATGGTTTGCTACACTGAAGAAAGGAAAATCTTAGCTACTAAAGAATATGCACAAAAATCATTTTGTGGATGAAATGACATTATTATGCTCCTACACAAATTGAAAGGAAGTGAGACAGAACACGAATATGAAGACTAGATATATTTATTTGTGCAAATCATTATTCATGGTGAAAAATATTTGGATTGGGCATAGCTTATCAACAACTAGATGCATTCGATGATCACTGACTTCCCAATTAATAGGTTATTTTACATGTCCTCTTGTTTGCATTATGAAATTACTTTTACTAGACCTTGGCTGAGACTAAAACCAAATGCAAATCAAGGTCAAGATGTTTAAATATTTGATTATTATGACAAATTGCAGTTAGAAAGAGTTATCATCATTTTAGGAGATTTAACAATACATTTACTATGGGAATGGTTTGGGAAATTCAAGGAGAAATTGGTTTGAGAATCTCTCCTGAGACTATACAACTAATTGACACCTATGGAAGCCATTTTATACAATTTTAGAGATTTACATATATTAGAATTAGAGGTTTTGATGGTCTTCCATAGAAAATTCCTAAATATGCAGAAGATAAATTTGTTTTGATAGAGGTATGTAGAAAAATGGTTGATGTGAACAAGAGATTCCAAGAAAGAAAGAAGGTTGGTGTATAATTTCCCATTGGGATTGGCCACTTTTCCTGCAACTCCATGTCTGATGCCCTCAACATTGAGAGGAATCTTGTTAAATACATATTGCAGTTTTATGATAGAATATTTCCTTTTGACAACCAAAACTTTGTAAAAAACAATCTACAACTAGGTCCTTGTTTCAATTATATTTCAAACTTAATATAATTACTAGGTTGATTGTCCAAACGAATATGAAGTACACAGAAGTTAGATGAGGATAACTCTAAGACAAATTATTACATTCAGATTATATTGGGATATCCAAGGTATAGAGGATGATGAATCTATCTATTGGACCCAATTTTTGTTAGTCACATTTAGACTCAACCCATTGTATCCATTGATTGGAGTATAAATGAAAATTAAAGTATTGAAACAAAAACTATTGTAGTATTGAAAAGAACACAAGAATGAGTGGAAAGGAAGAGTGTAAAGAAACAAACTCCTCATCAAAAATCACAAAACACTCAACCTCAAGGAGGGAGTAGCTAAATTCCTTCATCCTCTGATATGAAAATACCTCCTACACATCAGGTGTCATTAGATGGATAGGGTGGCGGTGATGGTGAGCCCCTAGAGAAGTTTCCACCAAAAAGGACATGCAAAGAAGATACACCAAAGCCTTTGTAGCAAGATAAAGAAAAAGCAAGTGGTTGAATAAGAAGAAGAGATAATTGGTGTGTCCACTTCCCCTTCATAGGAAAGGACTCCCTCTTCCACTAAACCTTCTCCTCCTAGAGATACACACACTTCTCCTAGGGTAGGTCCTACCCCCCCTTCTCTTGAAGATAGGTCATCCAGTACCCCTCCTTTGAGAATATTTTTGCAATTCAGTTCCCCTAGCTCCATATCAACAGTCACACCTACTCCCACTTCATGGCCTAAACAAACCTTATCCAAGAAAAGGAAATATGTCCAAGTAAATCTCCTGTATAAGGATCTTGTTTTCCAATTGATTCAAAGAACCCCAAAGCCCAAAAAGTTAAAAACCACATCTAGGTTACTTGAGGATGATAATACTAGAAATATGTATGTAGAAATGGCTCATCCCTTTGTGTGGAACGAGGAAATTCAAGCTATTGTTAGTGATTTCAACATCACTAGAGTGAACCTAGGACCTTCTACGAGGGATGGTGATGTACATGATTTCTAGGTTACAACAACAAAGTTGGTTGAGAGGACAAGCAAAGACAATAAGAGTAAGGATGAATTGAAAATTCAAGAAAAAATTCTAATTGAATACTTAAGATTCGTACTCAATATAGCTCCGCAACCAATTGCTCATGCCAAGGTTGATTTTGATCCATTTTTTGTGGGGAAAGAAGTACTAAATAAAATGCAGAACTAAAAAGCTTTTGGGAAAGGTAAGGAGGAGTGGGATGCTGACATCTTAAATAAAGGGAACAAATTTATCACTGATATGAAGGTTTGTAAAGATGTGGATGCCATGAAGGTTTAAATTGATAAAGATATTGCCTTGACTAAATATGAAGAGGCCATTTGGATGAGCACTGATGGTGATTTTAAGGGGATGATGGAATTGGGTCCTGACAAGTTGGTTAGTGAAACGATCCTCCCTAATTTTGTAGACAATAGATGTGCCATGTGGAAAAGGAGTATAGAGTGGAAGCTCTTTTTTGTAAAACACAACATATTAGAACATGGAAAATTATTAAATTAATGCAACACAATAAGGGAAGAAATTTAGAAGAAAATCCTAGGCATCAATCTTCACCTTAGGAGGGAAGGAAACACTGAGGATGAGGATGAGGAAACATTGAAGGGGAGCTTCAAAGGGATGATAGATAATATCTGTGACAAGCAATGATTCAACATTGAAAGCCTAAGGAAGCTTAGTGGTATTGACTTAGCTCTGTTCCAATTTGTTGGGCTTGCTACAACTTATGCAAGAAAAATTGAGGTGGGAAAAGAAAAGAAGGTTCTTTGGAAACTCAGAGCTAGAAATGTCATCATTCCTTAGCATGAATATATGCCACCTTTCGTGAAGGATTGTTATGCCTACCAAGCTAGGAATACCACATCAACATCCTAGATGACCAAAGGAGCAACAAATGAAGTGTCACGGGCCAAAAATGATTTGTTTGATTTAGTTATCTTTAAAAAAAATTATGTTATGAAATTAAAAACTTTCTTTAATATTGGGTAGTTATTTTAAAAGAATCTTTTATTTCCTCTTGGTATTTATGTATTGAAGTTGAACTTGAATGTCTCTTAACAACACACTTCAATTTTGATATAGCATTTACAGAATTGAAATATTTTACATTTGTGTGCATTTAGCATGTCATTTGGATGAAAGAGAATTTTGTTTGAATATGTGCACATTTGATTAATTCTTTGAGTTCTATCATTTATGTGTGAAGGAATAACTATTTCATTTAGATGATTATTTTTAGTTGTGGTGTTATATTGAATTGATCTTTCATTTCACTCGTACATGAGATGTTATGCTAGTCTATGTACCAACAATTATATGTGTTCTTATACTCATTTCATTCAATGCTCAAAAGATTTCAAGTGTTGAAGATTCATGCCTTTCCCGCTTTCTGGTGAAAAGTATACATCATTTTAAATGTGTACTATCAAGTTTTTATTGAAAATCTAAAGATGGAGTTGTACCTCTTAAAAATTTAGAGAGTAATTGTTTCCTATAGAAAAAATTAGCTCAACTGTCAATGATTGATTGCATCTTATTTGGTTGAAGAGTTAAATTCTACCATAAATTTAAAGGTGCAAATTTGTTAGCCAATAGATTTTTGGTGACTCCCTTGGGCTTGGTACACCAACATAGATTCCTTCATCATCACAACTCTGTTGTCTAGATTTCAATATAATCCAAACTCCACATGTTGCAACCAAAGGATTCTCCTACTTTTAGTTTCGTATGTTGGTGACTTACAAATCATGGGGAGTTCTTCATCCTCCATTGTGATATTGAAAAACTAATCTTCACGATCTAGGTTTTCTAATATTAACTTGGGATTATTGCATTATTTTCTCAATATCGAGATATATTAGTCTACTTGTGAGATTACCATTGCATAATCCAAGTATGCACTTGGTTTACTCTTGTGGTTCCATATGGCTAATTGTAATCCTACTTTGATTCTATTTCTTTTAGAAGTCAAATTTGAGGTACAATGTTCTTCACCATTAGTTGATTCTACTTTGTATTAATATTTTTTGGTAGCCTCATTTACTTTACTCATACACAACTTGAAATTTTATCTCCATTGGCATCATATCTCCTTTTACATAAGATCCTCATGAGCTACACTAGAAGGTAGCCAAGCAAATTCTCCACTATATGTAGGGTACTCACAATTATGGGATTCATTATGCAATATATATTGATATTGAATTAGTTACTTGTACACTAATTTAAATTAGGTAGACAATTCTTAGGATCACAAGTCCATTTTGAGCTACAAATTTTCACTTGGTTTAGGTCCTATATGTTGGTCAAGAAAAAAAATGATTTTATTGCTCTATATTTCACTAAGGTCGAGTATTTGAGGCTATAAATGTAGCTACTAAGGCTATTTGGATTCAAAATATTCTCATCGAGTTTCATATGTAATTTAGATGACCATCTATCATTTTTGAGACAAATAGAGTGCTATTTAAATTTCATAGAGCTAGTCAATTGTTAGTAGACCAAGAGCATAAGAACTAATCCAAGAGCTTATTCATGGACAAGTAATTGATCTTTGATACTCATTGAATTCTTACTATAACACTGAAATATTCATAAAACCCTTTATAGAAAGCAATTTTCTTCATTTATGAGCTTTATTGGGGATGTGATAGGCTACTTCTTTGGGGGGATACCCACTCCTCTCTACCTTTCTTCTTTTGGGGGTTTTTTCTCTCTTTATTTGGGGGCTATAATTTCTCTCTCTCTTTTTTTTTGGTGAGGGGGGGGGGGGGTGGTGGGATCTTATTTTTGGGTGGTTTCTATGTACATGGGTATCTCATAAAGCTCCATTTGATGGGTACCATCTTTTCACCAATCTAAGTCACATGTAAGGGGAGTATTAGGGTAAGTTTTTTATTTTCCTTAGTTGGATATTATGTATATTCTTACATATTTTTTTAGCTTGCTTAGGTTGTTAGGAGTGGGTCATCTATAAGGGTACATGGAATCTTTCATGAATGTAATTCTTGCCTATTTTTGGGTAGTTGAAGTTACATCCCTCATTGGTTGCATTTACCTCATTTTTCTATCTATGTACCCATTCACCTTGTATATTAATTCATCTATTGTGTGCTTTTGGTTAATACATATTAAATTGAGCCATTTCTTGTCTTGCAATCTTGTGCTTGATTTTTGAGCCATTTGTTGAACAAAGGATTGAGTGTCTATTCCACAATAGTTTTGGGTTGCCAATGCTTTTTTTAATATTATAATAAGAAAAAGTTAGTTAATTTATTTATAATGGAAGAAAAACATCCATGACTAAGATATAACAATAAAAAATCACACTAAAATGAAGTATAAAGTGAAAATAGATGAAGGGATACATCTTAGAAAAAATAATAAATGCACAAAGATAAACTAGATTTATATAAATTGGATGAGTGATATCAAATATGAGAACTAAAAATGTAAGTATACCCAGGGAAATCTCTTTCTAGAAGAGCCTTGGATGATATAAGCCCACATGAAATAATAAAGACATCTCATATTAAACATTTTAAAGGAGACCTGAAGCCCATCCTTTTGAGTCTTAGATGAATGCAATATCCCTAGTAATAACCATGTTAACAACATAGATAACAATGATCAAAAAATTATTGCCTTGATAAAGGACATATAAATCCTACCATTCTTCACATCACATAGAGCCTTAAAAAAAAACAAATGCCATATCTTTTCATACCATGCATGAGACACTTTCTTAATTTCAAAAAATGATCTTTGAAGTTAACACACAAGTGAAAGATCACATTCCTTGTAAAAAGTAGAGGGTTGTTCCATGCAAAAAATTTTCACATAGTTATGAAGAAATACACTCTTAACATCAATCTAATAAACTTTCTACTTGAAAGATGATCCCAAAGAGATAACCAACTAATCAATATCAATTCATGAAGTTAGAAAAAACATCGTATTATAGTCAATACCTTCTTTCTAAAAAAAAAAAAAAAAACTTAACAAGAAGCCATCCCATATACTTATCAACAGAACCATTTAATATAAACTTTCTATTTTAGACCCATTAGTGACCAATAATATTTAATCTCTTAAGATAAGAAAAAGGCTCCCAAGAATTATCCTCCATGAGAGCTTCATACTCTAATTTCAGAGCCTCCTCCCAGTGTAGATGCTTTTGGGCGTGCTTTTAGGAAGTGGGATCATTATGCTGAGAAATACATGCTCGATGAAAGCCTGATTGGGATTTCCAATGACCTTTGTCAAATCGTAAAGATAGATTCTACATCTTTGAGAGTGGATGAACATTGCTTATGTGTCTTAAGATAACTTACCTAAACTTCTCCAAGATAGAAGAAATCATATTATCAACTGAATTACCTGCCTACTCGACTGAACCCACCACTAATGGCTGAACGAGGGGAGTGACTGGATCGCATTCCGGTTCGTGGGGTGATGGATCTACAGGATAAAGATTTCGATCCATTGTATTATTCTGTATATGATTAGATGGGAGACGGCCTTTTCTTTCCAATCACCTTTAGTCCATGAGTTGATGTGATATCGGGAAGAGGGAGGAGCCATTACTAGGTCGTGGTATCGAGAGTGAAGAGCCATTCATGACAGTAATAGCCCACCCCTACCCAATAGGAGTTGGAATCCATCGAACCAATACCTGTGAGACAAAAATCTTTGGAATGAATTTTCTCTCTAGAAGATTATAAGGAATAGGGGAAGGAGGAAGAAAATAGTCAAAGATTTATGTGGAAGAGGGAAGAACATCTTTTGAGAAAATAAAATTGAAGAACATCTTTTGAGAAAAATAAAATCAAAGAACATCTTTCAAGAAAAGAAGATTTGGAAGAGGTTCAAATGAAGTAGAAATAATGTCTTTTTGAAGATAATGTCACAAACAATCATTATATTCTTAGATGTGGGGTTGTAGAGTTAACATGTCTTTCATTATTCATTGTATTCAACAATGATGAATTTCTAACTTTTTGACTCTATTTTGTGGAAAATATTATTTTAATGGATTTTAAGTGTCGCATCCAAACACACAAATCTAAGAAATATTTAGTTCGTATTTGATGAGTCCTTCATAAGGAGTCTTATCATTAAGAGTTTGAGAGAGAGATCAATTGATGATATGACTAGCATAAATAGCTACTTCAACCTAGAAAGTAAGATCCATCCCATTAGAGTGAATCATATGATGAGCCAACATTCATAATGGTTTGATACTTTTGTTTTGCCAACCCACTCTATTTAAGAGTTTAATAGACCATGTGCTACCATTTAATGACATTATCCATTATATACCTTAGACTGAATATAGAAGATTGGCATGGTATTTGGTGACCACATAGATGGTGACTAAGATGTTAATATATTGAGATGTCGATCTATTGCTCTGACATATAGAAGCATATTTGTTTATGGATTCCTTTGTATCGTTCTCTACAAATAATGCGTCATAGCACACAAGACAAGATTAATTAAATTTGTAACATATTTGTTGAGTTTATGGAATATTTTAGGCAATGTGTGCTAAGTGTGAAGGGATAAGGTTAATTTGAATAAATTTGAAGGTTTCAAAAAGCCTGGTAGTAGATATATTGATTAAGGCATTGGATATTGCCATGTTGAAGACTTGTTGGGTACTAGAATAAGAAAATAATTGAAACTTCCTAAAAAAAAATTATTGGTTGTGGAAGAATACAACCATGCCTAAATAAGGTGATCTGAATTATATTTGAATCTCTATTATACACAAGGGAAGAAACTACTTTATTGATGCTATGCATATTTTATGACATATCCAGTTTTAAACAGTTCTTTGAGCCTTTGTGATCAATAAATTTGTAGAGATAAAAATACAAGTGTAGGTGTGTGTGTCACAATTGGTGAGTGTGCTCTTTCTTTTTGAAAAGATAACAAGATCATAGGAATTACTTTTTTTTGTATTATGCACATAATAAGCATATTGGTAACTTACGATTGAGATTATTGGTAGCATTTACAAGGTTAAGTACCTATTAGAGTGAAGAAGTGAAAACACAGATCATAGTTTTTAAAGGAAGATGTTATAAGGTAGTTTTGATTAAGGGTAAAAAATGGGTTTTGATGGGGCCTGGAACCCAAAACAAAGGTAAACAAGCTGCATTAAAAATACATCGTAAACCAACAACAGCCCCACAACATCCACTAAAGATAACACATGACTACACACGCTGCATCATACAAACAATCAAGGGCCTGAGACCCTTAAACAACTTGGTTTTAACCAGGACTACGAACCCTTTTAGATATTCATAGTCCCTGCCTGCATCGGTCAGGCATCAACAAACCCACCACTCATAGAAGACACCCCTGAGTGAAGAAATATAATATGCATAATGGTGTAAGACACCATTAGCCTCCTAATCAAGAATAACATTAACCACATGATTTTACCTGGGATCAGAAACCCATAACAGTTAGTCCCCCAAGCAGCCAATCTACAACAAACCATTTTCTCAACAACCAAAACTGAGTCCAGAAAGACAAAGAACTTGTTCGCCTCTCTACAACACCATCCCACATGATCAACCATCCCAACATCCACCTTAAAAGGATAGGTCTCCCTTCTGACAAAGAGGAAGAAATAGAGCACCTTCCCACTAAAACCACTAGGCTCCTGCCCACCAAAGCTCCACCTCAACAGGACAACTACCACCTTCACCTCAATAGAAGATGGTTCCACCTCAAAAGGAACAATCTCCCCCTCTATAGGAGACTTAAGCTGAAACACCCGACAACAACTGACTTTAGTAGGAAGGGCAACCACATCTTCCTTAAGCATAACGAGCCACAGGTACTGACAAGAAGGAACAAGACACATAACAAAGAGAAAATAAAGTTGGGTCAACAAAGAAACCCCAACCACCAGCAAGCCAGCACCAGCTAGCACAAAAAGCATAAAAACTACTAGCATCTTCCACCAGACCCCCATAACAACCATCATTAAAGAGCAACCCCCCAACAAAAAGATAAACTTCACCAATTCTGGGGGGTTCACAACCACAAGGCCAAACATAAAAATCAACAACCCCAAACAAAGGGGAAACAGAAACAACTGCCCAAAGGCCACCAAAACACCAAACGACAGGAAGCTTAGCTGGGTAAACACAACCAACAAGAGGAAACCCAAGAGAAACTGAGAAGGTAACCGCAGCCAAAAAAGAGTCCCAGACTCAGAAAGAGCAAGAAAATTCAAGTCCCACTAGGAGCAGGGGGACTCAACCAAGACAGGAAAAGGGAGAAGGCCCAGCACCAAAGAGCCCCAAGCTACCCTAACACATCATTCAAGGCCAAAAAAGAGCCAAAACTCCAAAAAACCAACCAGAGGGAAACACCACCAAGCCACCAAGAGGGAACAAGAAGAAACCCACCCATACAAAAAACAAAAACCCCCAAAAGCAAGCCTCCAAAGGCACCGTAGGAAGAAATGAAGAACAACCAAGAGGAAGCAAGAGGCATAACAGGTCATCAATAAGAACCACCAATCCATCCTATTACACTGAATAGGACTAAAAATAAACCCATTCAAAATCCAAACAACCAAAACCACAGGGGCCAAAAAACCAACCGTCGTAGCACCAACCACCGCAGCACCAGAAAAAAGTGAGACATATAGAAGGCCACCAAGGAAAATGGTTCCTTCAACACCAACCACGAGAAAAGTAGAGAGGAACCCACATAGCTCCAAAGAGAAGGAGGAACCATCTCCCAAAGAAAAGGCATCACCACAGGCAAGCAGAGGCAGCAACGCCGACCTTCCTTCCCCAACACAACCAACAGTAGCAAACCACCGCAACAAGCACAGACGAAAGCACTAGGCATCCATCATAGCAAGCACAACCTCCAGACGGCTACCAATAGGCATTCCATCAAGGTCGCCATCGTCTTCCCCCTCCTCACCTTCGCCAGTTTCAAGTATCCCTGCTCCCACCCGTGTCCTGCCGCTCACTCGTTATAAGGTAGTTTGGTTAAATTGTAAAGGTACATTTTTGGTTGAATTTGATATCTTGTTAATTTTATTTTTGTATATGATTTATTTTATATGGTTATTTCATGAATTTTTTATGTTCAAGCTTATCAATGATACATTTGACAATACTTCTAGAGGTTCATATGTGGAATCAAGTAAAAAAATTGTAACAAGGTTTTATTTTTATGGTGGAGGTATATTATCATATCGAGTTAGCTTCTCACTTAAAGATTATATTTTTCATGAGAAACACCTATTTCAATTTGTGTCTCATCATGGAGCAAGGGTGGGGAGGGGGAGGAAGGGGTGGCTTAACATTTCTTGGCAGAACTTGTAGGTGTAGTTAGTGTATTTACCTTGGTGTATTTCTTTTTGTATATTGGAGGAGAGATTTGGTTCCATAACATTGGAGGAGGGATATTGACACTTTTGAAGGAAAGTGGACTTTTGGAGTAGAGTTGTTCCTTAGAAGATGGATTTTGTCACTTCTAGAGGAAAGTGGATTTTTAAGAGTTGTTCTCTCATATGTAAAACTAGAGGAGAGATTTTGACACACTCATAGGAATTGTGGACTCTTAGAGGAGTGTTTTTCTCTCATTGTGCATGGAGGGTGGGATTATGTTCTTTCATGTGGTACAAAATATTTGCGGTTTGACAGTCAAGATTTTGCTAATGAATTTAGTTTGGTGTTTCCTAGGTGAACGAGGAGAATTGGTGAAGGTGTTTCATCAAAATTTCCATAAAGGTTATTGTGTTTAGTTTGTGCATTGTTATCTCCTTTATTCAAATTGATGTAATAAGGGGGGAATGTTGGAACAATACATCATATATTAGTTTAGTATATAGTTTATATTAAATAGTAAATAATAAATTAACATGTAAATGTTAATTTATAATTATTATTTTTAGGTTAGTTAGTTAATAGTTATCAAATATTAATAAATGTTAGTTTATTGTTTAAATAAGTTAGTTTAGATTTATTCTTATAAGGGAGTGTGAGATGGTTATACATGAGAATGCAATGCTTTATATAAGAATACGCATCATACAATGTAACTCATCCAAAGACGAAATATTTTCATATTATTCTGTGTTATATTTTTTACAATAATGGTTTAGTTTTTACAACTAATTTTCTTCATATGATCTACCATTTTTTAATAGATAAGTCACCTTTGATTAAATTATTTTAAAATATAATTGACCTTAAATACAAAATTTTAAAGAATACTCTAAAATGAATTTCCCTTGATATTTCTAAAATGTTAAAAAAAAAAAATTCTAAGTAGTGGCTTGTAAAGAAAATTTATATAAAAAAATAAAAATAAAATAAAATCATAAGAGTAAAAATTTAGATTGTAACTCACTTCTATAAACCCAACTAAATTTAAAAATCATGTTAAAATTTATAATGGTTGACAATATATGTGCAAATCTTGAAAATTAGAGAAACCTTGAAAATAACAACTAATTGGATGTCTTTATAGAAAGCCATGTTGGATAATAAGATACCATGTAGAAATTATTAGGCATAAGAATGGAGAGAATAATTGGTAACAAGAAAATAATAATGAAAAATGATATTAAAATATATGATGGTGGATTATAAAGCAACAAGTTTGGATGTTTATATATACACATCAATACACATATCTAAAGGAGGTAAACTTGGAACATGTCAATCATAAAGCCTAAAATGTTGGGAATAAGGTGTTTCAACCTTAGAGTCCTAACATTGAATTATTTAATGTATTATTGTATTTATTTGTTTTAATTATTTTCCTACAATGTCATGTCATTAAGTGGGAGCCATTGGTTGGGTGGCATCCCCGTTGGAGGTGACTATACATGACACATCTTCATCACATGTGGAGGTAGGCGTCCCATCTTGGAATCATGGACCTACGACAAGTGGTGTCATCTTATGACATATTCTATGACGCGTCATAAGGTATATTTTGAATGGAGAAAGTGTGGTGCCTTAGTGGGGTATAAAAAAAGTGTGAAAAAATAAGTGTGTTGGTCATGTTTGACTTATTCTTTGTTTGTTGAATGTGTTGTAAGTGTGACAAAATTTTATGGCACATGTTATATGACATTTCTAAGGAATTTTTCATAACACACTATAAGCATGAACTAGGCGCCCAAGCTTGGAGAGAGAGGTTTTGCATGTTATAACAATTGTAAGAGCTGTAAGAGAATGTTGTACAAATGTCCAAATAATGTCTATGGTGTGAGATATTATTGCCACATGGGTTTAGACACATAAAATCTTCTAGAAGCCTCTCAAAGCTTGTATCTTCTATAAATAGGATGCCTTACAGTGTAGAATGCATAGTTTGATTGTAGGTATTGAAGTGTTGTTGGATTTCCTCTAGAATAGCAAGATGTAGTCTCCATGTTAAGGTTGCGAGCCTACAAGTGTATTGTAACCTTATTTTTGTAGATTAATACATTGGTTTGATGCTTTGGAGTGGGGTTTTTTACCCGAAAGTGTTTTCCCCACATATATCGCATTTTCTTCTCTTCTGTCTATCTCTCTTCTATTCTTTGTGTTTCACATTCTTGAAATGTTAATTTGCATGTTGTTATGCTACTGAAATTTTCTTAGATCTAAAACTACATCAACTTTCCTAGAAGGTTTAATGCACGGGAAATTAAACTATGTCCATTTTTGCTTTAAGGCATGGTAGTATTTGCTTGTATCAAGATGATTGATATATGATTCGTTTAGGAAAACACAAGATACTAAAGGTGCATATTGGTTCTTGGAAGGATTTTTGAGTTCGTCATCTCCTTTCATAAAATACATAAAATAAATATTAGAAGGTCTTAAAAATATTATAAATTCTAATATTGAACATCAAATAATATGAATTAGAATTATATGAAGACCAACAATATTAGATTATGAAGAAGGTCCATTTACATTGAAATTAAATTCTTCCCTTTAGAAGAGATATAGCTAAAGGTGTATATGGAAAGTATTCCCATAAAGGAATAAATATGAAACTTTGGTGGTGACGATTATGTTTTTTGATGATTTAACAAGCAATTAGCAAATACTAAGTAGAGTGTGCTAGTAATGACAAATGATAGTAGTGCATAGGCATTGCACAACACATATTTTTTGAATTGTGTACCACATATCTTTTCTAGAATAAAAATAGGGTTTGATGTAAAATTTTCCAATTTGGATGATTTGATAAGTAATCCTTAGGTTTTTAGCCCATATGATTCAAATGGTAAGTTATGTTTTTCACTTGGGTACTTCCTATGAAAGGTCACTAGTAGATTTAAAAGATCAACTTATATGGATTAGAAAATGAAACTAATTTTAAATTATCTATGATATTATAGATTTTTTTGATCAGTAAATTGTGGGTTGTGGGCCCATTCTCATATAGCAAAACATAACCAAAAAATTAGAAAGCTTCAAACCCAAAATTGAGGAGAAAAAAAAGACTAAGAGAAATACTTATAGAGACACCTACAAAAGACCTACTCTACTTCTCAAGAGATCGTCACAATCAAACTATTCTAAAACTCAATCCATTAGCCTTTCTTTTGCTTCCACTTGCTCCTAGTGAGGAGCGCTTCCATTGTCCACTGAGTGTCATCAACTATAAAATCCAATGCTTCCAGCCTAAGTTTTTCTACTTCAAATTTTCTCCCCTTGTGCTTGCCACTCTTGAATATGTTTGTCTTTGAAAGCTTACTTTCTATCTAGGATGTGGTTCAAACACCAGAGCAACCCAAAATATCTGCATGGTCCAAAAGATGTTAATTTTTGTAAATTTGTGAGTATTATTTTCAAAGATGTTAATGGTCAAATTAGTGTTAATGATGGTTTATTTGACACTTTTGATGT
This sequence comes from Sequoia sempervirens, assembly GCA_007258455.2. Taxonomy (NCBI): domain Eukaryota; kingdom Viridiplantae; phylum Streptophyta; class Pinopsida; order Cupressales; family Cupressaceae; genus Sequoia; species Sequoia sempervirens. The sequence goes on along the minus strand of VDFB02353493.1, from coordinate 362,582,851 downwards.
TTAGAGATCAATATGGAAAGGATGAACTTTATTTAGCTCCTTTCTTTGATTTGTTTATTACAATTGAAGCTATTTAGTATGTTCTAAGATATTCTAGTTTTAGTACTCCTATTATGGGTTTTTATCTTCTTGATAATGATCCATTATTGGAAATTTAATTTATTAATGATAAAAACTTATTTCTTATTCTCGAGAAGAGTAATTTTAATAATTTGAAAATAATAATTGATTGTTATTCTATTGCTTTACATTCTAAGATTTATTTTCATAAATTTGTGATACTTCCTTAGAAGGACATGCCTCCTAATTGGTTATTGATTAAGGGTTGAGAGTGGGGTGGTCCATGTAGGCAATTGAGGTATCTTGGTATTCATTTTTGATTAAATATTATTCTCTAAAGATTATGTGGACTCAAGTTTTGGATAAAGTTATAAGAAAGTTTTTTAAGTGGTTGGCTAATTTGCTATCAATACATGAGAGGTTTCAAGTCTGCTAAAAGATTTTTTCTTCCTATACTTACTTATTTTCCTTAGCTTGGTTTTTTTATCTTCTCATTTGAGCTAGTTGAAGAAATTGAGTAGGGTCTATATATGGTTTGATGGTAAATGTGTTAGAAAGGGACATACTATGAGTTAAAATATTTACAATAATTTTTTATCGAGATTTTACATAGGAAATTATGCCTGGATAAGAGTGCCCAATGCCCTTGTCCTAGCTATTCGTGCTTGATTTTTGAAATTTGAATATCAACTTCAATGTGATTAAGAATTAAACTTTACTTTTTAGCCTCCAAAATAGGTAATTAAAAATATGTTTAGATTCATATATATAATGAGGGGCTACTCCGCCCAACACACACACATAACACAATAGATATCAACACAGAAAATGTAGGAAGGAAAATAACCCACTTTCAATTTCTTCCAGAAAATGAAATTATAAATTCAAAAATTACAATGCTACAACCACCTGGGCATATCTCACTACAAAGAAAATCAACTCTCTAAGAAAAAAATTTATTCAAAGTCACAATTTGCAGTAATGGAGCCTCCTTTTGTAATATCTGTTCATTCCTTTATTTGGCACCATTAACTGCCTTAGAATGCACATGAACTTTGACATGATGATTAGGATCTTGATTTGTTGCAAAAAATGACTAAAAAACCTTCTCTTGAATGCTCTTAACAATAATATTTGCTCACATGAAGTCTTGATAATGTTGCTTATGATGTCTTCTTAGATTTGAATTGATAAAACGACAATGTATTTAGAAGTGTTTATCTAATTTCCCAAAAAATATATTTGAAAAGATGACAATTGTATATGAAATTTGAATAATTAAAATACCACCAAAACATATTTAAATTTGGGTCATGGCACTTAAGGAGGACCCATTAACCCATGGAAAATGGTTCTTGCCCCATAAGTCTAGGACATTCATTCTCCAATGTGATTTAATTATTAATTGCATTAATTAAATGCTGGTTTCCATTTCAAAAACATGCAAAATAAGGTTTTGGAATGCATAATTTAGGTAATTAGAAGCTTAATTAAGTCCAATTAATTAAGAGACCCCAAAAGAGTGTGAAATTGTAAAGGGTATACAATTTCCTACACTGCACTCCTTATCCCCTCTCTCACATGTTCTTCCCATATCTATATCTCCCTCTTTCTATCCCTATATCTCCCTCTCTCCCTATTTCAAACATAACATGACTCTCTTAGTAACAAATCTTGATTATCTTCTCAATTTAAAGGTTTTATTTTAGTCATGTTTGGATCCTTGTAAGTGGATGCATATTTTATTTTAAGATATCAATTCTCCATTGAGACCTTTTTTGCATGAACACCATCACTTACTAAATGGCCTACCAATTGACATCACATTCTATACAAATGTATGAAAAAAGACCATTTTTTCCCTAATTGACCTTCCACACTTTCAGAATACCCATTGCAAACCAAGGTGCAATTGCTAGTTGTTACTGCACTGTTGGTCAATCCTCAAAAGTTGTTTACTACCCAAATTTTTGACTAAGTATTGTGCTAGCGGTATTTTGGTCAGTTATCGTAACCTTGTCGGTCATCGCTCAGGTTGTTAAAACTCTTTTGTTCCCCACTGTGATGGTCTTCTTTAATCATTGTTTTGATTTTCATGTGGCGGTATTTGTCGAAGTTACGTGAAATTTTCTCAGTTTCACTTTAGTTATCGCCTAAGCTATTTTAGAATCTCTTAGAATTTATGTAACATCAGCAGTGTTTCACTAGGTTATAGAAACTCCTTTTTCCGCCACGAAAAATGATGGATATTTTGAAGATGGACCGTGAACCAAGTATTAAAGTATGGGTGGTGTTTCCAGCTAGTTATAGAACTCATGGCACAATCTGTTAGGGTTATGTTAACTGGATTTTTCCTCGACAAGGTAGTTGTTTCCTTGAAAATTTTCAAAAGGTAGTTATAATGAGGTGATGATGTGAAAGGTTACACGTGTCAACATGACAAGGGGGTACCATTAAATGCATATCTACTTGCACATTTATTGTGGAGAGATCAAAGGAAACTTGAGCTAGTTGTGAAGAGCATAATTCAACTGGGATATTGGGAAATATGAAAGGAGGAGAAAGCACTAGTGTAGAATTTGATTATGGGATTCTACAGTTGTTTAAGGAATTCCTTTCCTTACTTGGTTCAGTAGCTATTTCTAATTGCAACTTAATTTAGAAATATTTTTCAGCATTATCATCTATTCCAGTGAAATTGCATACAAACCCTAGTACCTTGGCAATAATGAGGTACAAATTTTAGGGATATGAATATATTTCTGGGTTAAATTTCACCATTCCTGAGATAGGGATACTAAACTAGGGCAGGTGAACCTAGATGAATTTAGGGAAAAATTTAGTAAACCAAATCCACCACCCATCACATGACAAGTAGTCGATAGTGGATTAATTGAGGCAGTCGCATTCTCCATAGCAGTTTAGTGCCCAGATTTGGTCCTTGAATGTATTAGACACTATGATTCTCAGACCCATGAAATTGGAATAGAAGATAATAGGTTGGTGGTTAATATTCAAAGAACCACCTTTGCTTCATATTTGAGAATCCCTGAAAGGGAGAATTTCTCATCCCCAGATTTTACCAACTCACAAATTTATTTCTTAGCTAAGAAGGGCTTCTACAGTAATGAGATGGAAAATAATTGGTTAGCGAAGCCCAATAGAGGTAAATCCTAGTTGCCATGAAATTTGCAAAAGAATCACTTCATGGAGGAAATATCAGATATCATCATGCTATTGCATAGACTCAGGGGAAACAAAGATGCTCATGGGTTTTAAGATTGGATGTACTTCATCCAAATTGTTCTTGAAGGACACCAAATTTTGGATTCGACACAACTCATTAGGGAGAGAATGCATAGCTTTCCTGTTTTCTTTGCAATTAACAAGACCTTGGCCAAGTTTGAGGCCAAGTGACCTGAACCTCGTGAACAGGTATCGATTTTCAATGACTATGACAAATTATAGTTGGGTAAGAGTTTCCTTCACCACAAAAGGAAATTTGAAACTTTCACCAGGAGGATGACTCGAGAGTTACAGTAGAAAATTGAAATGAGACTCACTCTAGAAGCCATGCAGTTCATTGGTTTATATGGGAGTCATTGTATTCAATTTCAGAGGTTTTCTTATGTATGAATTGGTGGTTTTAGTGGATTTCCTTTAAAACTCCCTAGGTACCTAGAGGATAAATTTGTGATTATTGAAGTTTGCAGATAGCTTGTTGATGCGAATAAGAGATGACAAGAGCACAAAAGGGTAACTGTTCAGTTTCCTATGGGTTTTGGTCCTTTCACCTGCAATTCTATGTCAAATTCTTTGAACATTGAAAGGGAAATATCTAAGTGTACATTGCAATTTTATGATGAACATTTTGCCTTTGATATAAAAGATTATGTGAAAAACAACTTGAAGCTAGGACCTAGTTTCTTTCATCTACTCGACCTAAAAGATTATTAGGCTGATTGTTTCGATGAATTTGAGTAAGAAGGAGAAGTTGGATGAGGTTGTCTATGAGATAGACAATCACTTATGGTTTGGACTGGGATGTACAGGGCATTGGAGATGATGGATAAAGTTAGTGGATCCAATATTTACAAAGCTCATAGCTCATCGACCCGTCCTTGCTATGGATTGGAGTAACATGGAAATAGAAACAATTGAGGAAAGGAATGTAGATGTCCTATAGAGGACACAAGAATGGGTTGATAAGAAGAAAACAAAGCAATCTCACCCATAGAACAGGTCGCAGGATAATCAACATGTAGGAGGAAGCAATCAACCCCCTATTATTTTAGGGACTTTTGGGTCAGCCTCACACCAAATGCCATCAAGAGCTTAAGGTGACGACGATGGTGAGCCTCCTAAGAAGAATTTGTTTCAACAAACTTTGGTGAAGATATCCTTGATTTAGGTCACTTAGATAAGGATAAAGAGGTTGATGAAGGAGAGGAAGATTTAGGAAACATTGAAATCAATACTTCTTCCTCATCCCATTGTTCATCACCTACTAGAGAGGTAAATGATCCCCTAAGACCCAGTTCTTCCCCAAATTCATCCCAGGGTGTACAAATAGTTACTCCTCCAATAAAGAGAACATTAGTTGATTCTTCCAGTTCCAAGGTTGCCATTGTTCCTACTACCCCTGTTTGGCTGGAAGATACAATGTCAAAGAAGAGGAAGGCAATACAGTTAGACCTCTCGAAACAAGATATGGTGGGTCAACTACTTAAAAGGACTCCTAAGCCCAAGAAGTTGAAGACTACTACTAGACTAATAGATGATGATGGGTTAGGGAATCTATGTCTAGAAGTTGCTCACCCCACTACACAGAAGGAAGTCACTAAAGTAATTGCAAGTGACTTTGATATTGCTAGAATAAACTTGGGACCCTCTATGAGAGATGGAGATGTGCATAACTTCTAGGTATTACCATCAAGATTGGTGGAGTGATCTAAAAAGGACAAAAAGAGCAAAGATGAATTAAAGAAACAGGTTAAGGTTTTAACTAAATGCCTAAAATATGCCTTTGATCTTCCCCCAACCAATTTCTCAAGTTGAATCATGCTTTGATCCGAGGTCAATGATGGGAAAGGAGGTAGTGAGAAAAATGATTTTTTTTAAGGTGTTTGGAAAAGCCATAGAAGATTTTCCAGCAACATCATAATAAGTAAAGGAAATCAAATCATTCCAGACTCACTAAATATTCACTAGAAAGCATATGCCTTGAAAATTAACATAGAGAAAGATATTGATGTTGTTGAAAAATAAGTGTTATGGGCTCAATACCTAAATAAGATCAAGGGAATGTTGAACATGGGAATGGAGAGATTAGCTAATGAGAAAATCATTCCCAATACTGCTGATGGGAATTGCACGATCTGAAACAAGAGTGTGGAATGGAAACTTCAAGTTACCAAACAAGGCTTACAAGAATTAACCAAGATGTTAGCTGAAAGTAATGCAATCATCAAGGAGGTTCATAAGAATCTTATTGCACTCAGCCTACAACCTAGGTTACAAGGAGGTGGTAGCAATGAGGATGTCCAAGTCTTAAAAGAAGATTTTAAGAAGATAATCGATGAAATATTTGGCTCTTAGGTCTTCGATGTAGAGAGTTTGAGGAATTTTAGTGAGATAGACCTAATCCTATTTCAAACATCTAGATTGGAAAGAACCTATGATTAGAGAATTGAAATTGCTCGTGATAATTTGCTAGCCTGGAAGTTACAAATGGGGAACATTACTATTCCCCAACAAAAGGAGTTGACACCTATTGCAAAGGCCTTCCAAGCTTTGCGAAAAGGACTCACCTCATCCACAAAATTTGAAAGTGAAGAGCCACCATTGTGAATTTTCATTGCTTTCCTTGTTTCTTTATTGTATTGTTAAAAGACTTTACATTTTTGGTTAGTTATGGGCGAAAAAAAGCAATTACTCACTCGCTTATATATACTTGTATTTGGAACGAAAAAAAATTCTCTAGCTTATTATTCGAGAACCTGATATTATATGCTTTGAAATATAATTTTGCATTTTCTACTAATTGAAATCACTAGTTGTCTGTGTGCATCTATTTTATTGGGATATTTTGAGAATCTTAAATATGTGTGTTTAAGTTTTTCTCTCATATTTATTCCTATTCCTATGTGAATGTATGTGTGCTTATCTCTATAATCGATTTCATTTTATAGATAATATTAGGTTAATATTCCATAATTAGATCACGTTATGCAAGTTGGTCTTTGTGCTAGTATTTATATCATCTTTTCATTGCTTCTGATACTAGAAATCTTTCCAATATCGGGTTTAGCCTTTACTACTTTATGGTTAAAAGAACACATTAAATTTAATTTCTATTTATTTCAATTCATTGAATATCATACGAGGGAGTTGTACCTCTTCAATTCAGAGGGTGATTGCTTTCTCAAAGAGAGCAGTTATCTAGAGTTGTTCGAAGCAACAACACCTTTCAGGAAAAAGAGTTGATATCATTAGGTGAAATCTCAAGGTGCCCAATCTATTATTCAACACTAGAATATAATAATAATAAAAATAATATTATAGTAAATATCATTATTAATAAATTATTAATATCTTGAGGTTTTTAATAAATTATTGTTAAGGGATAATCTTTTGGATGAATGCTCCCAACAATTGGAGAACTTAATTATGAAAGACATGAGAGTCTTCTTGGGGGTTACTAGAAGGCAATGACTTGATTGGTGACTCCAACCTATTATGGGTCTCTTGATTTCTTCTACTTTATATTGTTTTCTCTGATTCAATAAATTTTTACCCTCTTTTTAAAAATAAATAAATTATTGTTTATATTATTATTAGTATTATATTAATAATATTAAATTATATATATTAGGGTAAGTGCATGGATATGTGACACAATTTTGGCTCTTAAGATGCCACTTTTTTTTCTTCTGAAATCAACAAAATCTGATTTGCACGATAAAATGAAGATAGTTATGCTCAAAATTTCAAGATGTAGCAAGAACAAAAGTTGAAGTGCTCTTAGTCTAGTTTCTAAGCTACTAATTATTTTTGAAATTAATGAAGATTAAGGGTCTCAAAAAGGGTGGGGCCCAAAATAGGTCCTATTTTTATCAAAAAAATAACATAGCATCCGAGGGCCCTCCCCTTTTTGATTAACTTTTTCTTAGAATTTCAAAAATTCGAACAGTAAGAAATTAACTAACACCATGTAGTTTATCCTCATTCTTTCAGATAATTTTTTTAATGATTAAATATAATATTTTATGAATTTTCAAAGTGGACACTTCCTCAAAAGCTAAAATTTGAGCATGCTCCCCCCTAATTTTTTTGAAAACTAATCAAAATTTGATTTCTTTTTCATCACGTGTAGAATGGATTCTAGTTTTAAAAAATGTAATTTGTTTCATGTTTCAATGAATGAGTACAAATCTATCCTAAAACTAGCACATGTTGGTTTTTGACCAAAAACAAATGCATTTACAAGAGAAGTTATGGATCAAAACCTTAACAAAATCAAAACAATTTTTTTTTATATATTTAGATAGCTAAGAGAGAGGTTAACACCGTCACAATTTTTTTACAAACTTGCATTGAAATATGTGCAAATGTGATAGTGAGCACAACCAAAAATATGTGAAATTTTGTTACCCTTTCAAAAAATCACGTCTTTTGCATGAACTGGTTGTCCAAACCTTTGGGTCGGATTCCCAATGCAAAATCCAACCCATTGGGTTGGTATTTCCCAATGCAACCCATTTGGCGAGCGCCAAATTTGGCGCTCGCCAAATGGGTTCCTTCATTTGGCTAACACCAAATTTGGTGCTTGCCAAATGTCATTCATGACTTTTGGAATGCATTTTTCTAAACTCTTTCATTTTCGCTTTCTTTGCCAAAGAAACTATATACATGAAATAAACATTTAAGTATAAGTTGAAATTTACATATGGACATTTAATTTCTTATAATTTAAGTTATATTTCATGTATATGGTTTTAGGATGTTTGAGAGTGGTTTCAGATGTCTAAGAGTTATAATGCAAATTCTAGTTTTTGGAAGATTTTACAAAATTTCAGACAATCAAATTTCAGTAATCAACATGTCAAATTTCAGTAATCAGGAGGTCAAATCTCACCTTTCTCTCTCTATTTCACTCATTTTCATCTCTTATTCTCTAGACCTCTCTCTCTCACTATCTTCATCCCTTTATTTGACACTCTCTCCCTTGAGCTCAAGAACTATGTCTCTACATGTCCATCTCTCTCTCCTTCCCTCTCTAATATCTATCTCCTTCCCTCTCTAATAGCTTCCTCCCTCCCTCCCTCCCTCCTTCCCTCTCTAAATTTCTCTATCTCCCCTCCCTCTCCTTCTATCTCTATATATATCTCTCTCTACTCTCTATATCTCCTCTCTCTATCCCTACCTATCCCTC